>JAOCPT021005639.1:0-14653 GCA_026546935.2 Palythoa grandiflora | reverse complement strand
ACAGTAGAAATTTGGTTAAGATCGGCCGACCCCCATGTTCCGGCTTTGCATGGTTTTCTCAGACAGTGACTCTTAAAATCATTGAAAAGCTAAGAAAACTTCAGTTTGAACTCGTTAATTAATTCAGTTTCTTATAAAAAGGGCGAGTGCAATCAAATGACCAAATGACCAAATTGGTCACTCAGACTGTATAACATCAGTTAATTATAGCAAAGAGCAAAGTTATAAAGTGAGACAATGGAACCCCTTACCCTCTATCTTCCTCAAGAGACCGCTGGCTCCTTTTTCAGTCGAACAGATTTTTTGTTTATTAAATTAAAATATTTTAGTTACTGACGAGCATCAACAACACTAATTTTGCTACCTTACATTTGTTATTGGAGCCAGAGTTGAGCGAAGTTTGTCTGTCCCTGGCCCCACCCACTCCATCCCCTTCCTTCAATGTTTTTGTAGTTTCTCGCAAATTTGATCCGGCTCACTAGCACGTAAGTAGAATATCAGCTTATGACTTCCCTTGATTTCTGAGCACAGCTGAACAAAAAGAAACTTATATTTCATATAAAATTTTTGTAGCTTTTTGGTTGTTTTTCTCTCTGTCCCTGCCCCAAATAAATTAATTTACTTTTTCGTTTCCAGGTCAGTTTTCTGTTCAGGTTCCCTTTTCACGAGAGGAACCCGGGCTCTAGACTTGTTCCATAGTTTCTCGAAAATGGCGTGTTTGGTTTTTTCAGTGCGAAAGGACTTAATTTAGCGTCTTTAAACACGAGGTTCGTTTCGCGTCTCTAAACACGAGTTTCAGTTTTATGTCCATATTCTTTGCGTCTGTAAACACGAGGTTAATTCTTTTGTCTACATGTTTTGTTGATGTTGCATTCCATTCCCTGTGCATGGTTTGTTTTTACTGAAACATGATTACATTGTGACAATAGACGAGTTTCTAATTTGAAGTTGCCGCTGACTTCCTGTGACAACGGATTCATTTGTTCAGCCTTAGCCCCAACATGAAGTTAAATATTCCTAAATGCCAATGTAGTTTTATACTGTTTACAAGTAAGTTTATTGTTGGAGGTGCGTGTTCTCGCTCTCTCTCACTAGTAATTTTGAATATTTAAACCCTAACGAGGTTAAGGCTATACAAATTGAATCTCTTGTATACAAATTGAATCTGTTGTCATTGTGGTCAGCGGCAACTGTGAATGCAAAACTAGTCTATTACACGACTGCCTGTCATGAGCATTGTTGGTTTTCATGACCAACTCTTTTCAACTAAAAAAAATTGTTATTGAAAATCTATTATTTATCATTTCATATACAACTCAAAATATGGTTCCCTCTGAAAGAAACAAACTAAACTCACTCGTAAATATCAGCTAAGCAATGTTACTAAATAATCCACCAACGAACAATTACAACACACAGCAGCCAATTTTTTATCTTTACGCTCCCGTTAATAACAACTTTTTTGTTAAGAAAAAAAAAGACTTAAAAACTTCATTTTAACGTACTGATATGGAATTATAGCATCTTATAGAATTCTTTATTATTGACGTAGAAGTATTTTGGTCATATGACATTTTTGAACAGTTTTAAAGACAATGGTTTTATAGCGATAAGTATTTGATATTTTATTGTAAATAGCTTGTTTTCCTTTGAGACAGTATAGGTTACGCTGTGCGCTCTATACAGGTCATAAATTTTGAATCCGTACGTTTTAGTACTGTAATTATGTATATTGGAGATATTTTACTTAAATATTGAAGATGTAAATAAAGTTTTTTTTTATAATAATAATAATAATAATAATAATAATAATAATAATAATAATAATAAGATTGATAATAATCATGATCATGATTTCATATTAATTACAATAATAATAATAATAATAATGATAAAACTTCCTCAGTACTGGGAGCATTATACACTCAGACTGTAAAGCAGAAGTAAGAAAAAGAAGCAATTTCCTTTCAAATGGCTTCCATCTTGAATTTTGCAATTTGATCGACGTGATAAGTGATAAATACTGCTTTCTGATTAGTTGAATCAAGTTCTACTTTCTATAATTTGTCTGAATCTGCCACACACAGGCGGCGTTTTTGAATCAAACATGCACCGGAGTCTTCATCGGAGACAAAAAATCTTGTCGGGAACAGGCAGACATAAGCACTGTATAAGCCGAATTTTTGATACAAAAAATTGGAAGCTTAGAGACAAAAAATATGTCTAGTGGGATTAACTATAAAAAATAAACTGACCTTTGGCTTTGTTGGTTGCTTCTTTTCAGTGAAATGTGGGTTGTTTGTCTTGTTTCGTTGGTTTAACAACATGACTTGTAGACCTTAAATGTTTTTATAAAACTTTTGTACATTCCGTTGACAAATTTAAACTATTTGGCATTGATTTTAGTATTAAACTTTTAGCCGACAATTTAAGTGACATATTAGTGGTATTGTTGTATTATACACAGATAAAATTCAATCGAAGTGATAAACTTCAAAGCAGAGTTTTTAAACATAGAATTTGACTCGATATACTTGTGTGAAGAAAGTAATTTGAAATAACCCTGTTTGCGTGTATGAAATGATAAAAAGAGAATTCTACATGGTCCTCGCGGAATAATTAACATAGCTTGAAGGGCTTTATTTTTACACGGGCTTCGCTGTCATTCGCAGTGTTATTCCATCTTCGAGCGCCATTTGTAATAGCATGCGTATTATACAGGACAAAGAATATTTTTTGTTTTCAGTTATAAACAGAGACAGTAACTTCATAACAAACCGCTTACTTCAACAATGGCTTTACTTTATGTAGAGGTTTCTCACCTGAAAAGGACAGAAAATGGTAAAAGTAATAGATTCCTAATTGCTGTATTCAGTGACAGACGATGATTTGGAAGCGCTACCTCGTTTTATTTGAGTGCTACATTGTCTATATTATAATTGAAATATGCTATTCATTCTTTCGAGATTGGAAGAAACGTCAATTGGCTCTAAGGAGAAATCCATTTGTAGATGTTTTGCTAATATGCCAGCGTGGCCTCACAGCTTGAGAAACAGGGCTTAGTAGAACAACTGCATAAATCAGAGTTTGATGAAGGTTTAGTTTAATTTCGTGGTAGAAAAAAAACGGTAAGTTTTCTTTTTTGATAATAACGAAATTACTCCAGTTCAACATTAGATAATCCTATAGATTCTGTAGAGTAATTCTGTAAGGCCGGTCTGTATTATATTTAGACTGATAAAACAAAAACAAAAAAAAAACGCAATCGCAATCAGTGGAATTGTCTTTTTGAAGAGCGCGACATCCAAATTTTCTGTCACTAGTAACAAATTGACACACTCCATTACATCTCTGTTCAATTTTTAGTGATTCTAAATATTAACAGTTTGAATTCATTTTTCAGACACTATTTCGAGCTGCTTTTGTCTTGAAACATTTTCTTACGTATAAACTGGCTTTAGAGTTACAACTGAAGAGTGTCTTTGAATCTCACCAAAAATTTGAATTTTTGTTTATTACCGAGTCCTAAATCCACATGGCCATATGACTTTGAGTCAAAACAAAAATAATAAAGATAGACAAAGTGTAAAATAGAAAACCGCAAGCCAAGAAGCGTTGGTCTGAGTTCCACCTGCAGCCAATGCAAACACTTTGAGTATCACATTAATTTGCACACTTAAACTCAAAGACAAAAGTGGTATTTTAGAATATCTTAAAAAGAGAACCATGGGAAAGAGTTGATGGAGTGCCACATGGACGTCTTATTATACTTCACGGCTCGATTTTTGATGTTACTACATTATGCATTTTACCCTAATTACATTTAGTTTTTTTTATTTTCTAGAAACAGGAAGCGACTTTAAAAGAAGAAAGCTTGAATTTTGCTTGAAATGAATCAATAAAGAAATTGTCAGGTCGATATGTTAATCAGGCGTCTTTAATCTGGCCATTTTCAGCACTTTCACTGCATGAATCGCCAGTGTTTCAAATTTTCCGGGTCGAAAAATAAAGTGCCTTTCGTATCCGTCAGACATATCTAATTCAGGCTTAGAAGGTTATTACCAAGATAGCTACTTTATACATTTGGTGACGACAACCTGCTATTCCACGAATTATAGTGTCACGTTTATGGGGAGTCGATGCCTTCCATCCGCTGAACATTATAAAAGCGGAGACAAGGGCCGGCTCAAATGGGCCACTTAGGTTCGTAAAAGATTTAACCACGGTAAGTCCCTTAAAGTTCTATTTGTCAGAACGGACATCGTAACAATCAAAATGCTAAGTAAAGCTGGGTGTCACTCGACAACTCGTTAAGCTCGCATGAAAACTTTGGCTTATTTTGTCTTATTCTTTTGCTCAGAAAAAGGCGGAAGCTCTAGCAATGAGTTTTTCGTACATCATAAACAGCAGCATCGAGGTTAGTAGACAATATAAATGTGGCGTTGAAACTCGGTGTGATGTAAGTGTTATCAGATAGTAATTCAGTTCCTCGATGAAGTCCCTCTGTTAACGATCTGTAATCAGGAAGACATACCGCTTTCACAAGTTTTCATTAACAAAAGCATTTGAATAAACTTTTTTGTGTTGATTACAGAAACGGAAGGTGAAGTAAAAATAATTAATAAAATGATAAAAATACTGACGCTCGCTTTTAAAATTATAACAGAAAACCAATCTATATCTCTTGTTTATTTTTATACAAATTATGTACGCATGCATAGGAAATTTCAGACTCTGAAGGTTTTGAATGCGAAAGCTCTCTTTTTCTTACATGGGTGTTTAAATCCTTTATGTAAACTTCACTTTTTTGTTCACTCACACAAAGTAAATATACAATCAAAAAGAGGCTGTACAAACTATTTTTGAAACTCGAGGCTTTTATGCCATGAATCTTGTAGAAAACGAGCGGTTGGCATGTTCAAATAAAAAATACAGATCTGGCACTTGCGAATTGAAGAAACTACAACAAGAGCAAAATGGCGTTTGTTTTGTTTGCTAGACGGAATCATGACGAAAACTGGCAAGGCGCAGTCTACGGGTCAAGACGATTTAACGGTACTTTGTTTTAAAAAGGCATTGCTGGATGGATAAGACCATTTTTTGCACAATACCAAATTTAGATGATATGGTATATCCGTGTTTAAAACATACAGTAATATTTTAATTTTTTTAAATGTTTTATAATTTTAATTGTGACTAATATAGAGTTTGTGTGGTGCGTCAGTTATTCAGTTGTCTCATTACGTAAAAGCCTTTCATTACCAACTATGGGTTATCTATCATCAGTTTAGAGTCGATTATTCATTTTTGCCTTTTTGGTATTTAAAAAGCAAGCAATCTTTCTCTGCAAGTTTTATTAGTTAAACCAAAATGCGTGGCAGCGATGTTTTTAACAAGCTCTTTCACTGTTCAATATTCTACTCCGTAGATTTTTCAAGCTCAAGTGATAACAGGTGGAAATACAAAAGAATTGTTAGAAGTGATCACAAGGATTTTTCCCCCAGCTATATATACCAAGAGTCTTGTCAACTGGTTTTCTTGCTTTAAATGAAAAAAAAAGCAATGCAATTTTGTCAGTCGTGTTCTTTATAGTCTAGGAGCTCTTCACGTTGTTGGCTAGACAAAATTGCTTTTCTAATTTTTCTATTATTCCATTACAGCTCTTTTTGGTTAATTTTTGTTAGGAGAGAATTTATCAGAACTCTAACTAACAAATGAATAGAAATCTTTTGCCCAAGATTATTTACATCATGATATTTTATACTCCAAGAGATTGTTTATGATATCACCAAATATGAAAAATAAATATGGTAAAGCGGCTGAAACTGACAAAAAAAAGTGATTTTGTTTACACGACGTCTGTAAACTTTTAAAACATTCTTTTTCTCTGACTAGCTGGTAAATATTGTTTGTGCTAAATTTCATTATTTGGACAAATTGTTAGGTAAATGTTTGGGGTCTATTTTTTTATGATTGGCCCATACGTTTAAAGTTTAAGATATCGAATAGTTTCAGTCTTCAGTGGAACAAACTACTGTACCGGAGTAAATTCAGTTCAACAAGTGTCGTATTTCTGTATAACAAAACAGTTGGGAAATAACTCTTCTGGTTGCCATTTTGGGGCATGGTCGCCATCTTGGATTTTCCAATTTTCAACTTCATTCAAATTTTCAACAAAACAATTGAAAATCATTTAATTACACTATTCGGAAGTCTTAGAATGCAAAATCAACTCTAATAAAGGAAAGAAAATTATTTTCCTGACTTTGAAAAGACAATTTAATTGCATATTATATTTTGCACGAATTCTGGACAATGATGTCACACAATGATCATCAAAATATTAATATTATTTATCAGGAAAAATTTCATGGGCACAACTAAAATATTAATGGATTTCCTCTTAATTTGATGTCCCCCTTTTCTGTACAGCTCTTTGCTAAATTGAATACCATAAACATTTAAATAACCGAGTGCAAGGTCTGTCCTAAAGAATGTTTTGCCTGAAGTCTTTCACTGTAAAGACCGAGCAGTACAAAAAACCGAGGGCAAAATGCTCTCCTCGATCGACAGACCAAGCAAACGAGATTATCAAGGTTTTTATTACATGGCACATCATTTAAATTTATTTTGTTGAAGGAATGAGCTGAAGTGTTTGTTGACACTCTTCAGATGCCACTTTGCCTTTTAGTTATTTTTTCTAATAGTTTTAAAACTTTTCTAGGATCAGTAGCATTGTTAATATCTATCTTCCAGCAGATAGTAAAAATTTTCTACCATTGTTTTGATTTCTAAGGTCCGCTGCAGAGAAAAATCTGTACGCTTAGTTATATACAGACCTAGGTTTCAGCCATTTACATCGCACGAAATGTGGTCACACATTGACCTAAAATCATTATTGCCAAATACTACTATTACCATGTAGTGTCTCGTTTTTAGAGAGGCAATTTTTCGTAGGTTTAACTGAAATAATACCAGGACCCAAAGCCGCTAAGCAAACCATCTTTCGTTTCCAAACCTTACAGATACCGATGTGGGTTGTTAGTTATAGGCTGACACTTCTTTCTTTAAGAATATCACTTAAATCTGAAATATTACACTTTCTATGCAGGGTAAATATTTCCTTGCTGGAAAAAAATGCTTTATGATTTTTGGCTTAACCGAGAGTTAAAGCTAACCCAATTTTGAAAAACCGAGCCTATAGATGTTGAAAAGCCTATGAAACAACAGAAAAGCGGATCAGTACCATACTTTTCACATAGATTTTGAACTTCTTACTCGTTTTGTTACATTTAAGGAGCCATTAGATGCCCTGTGGCAGTAATTTGTACATTAACTATAGCCGGAAGGTGCTTCGGGTACCGAACTAAATTGACATTCGAAAGAAGCGTTCGAGGCACGAAATGTCATTTTTAATGATCTTTTCAGTCAAAAACATACAATTAAAGTTGTAAAGGTTGCTGGAAGCTATTTAGTTAAGATATGCTTTATGTCTTTCGCCAACAACCGTTGGCGTACACTTATATCGTTACCCTAAACCTTGCAAAAACTCATCGACAGTAATTGTCTGGCCTTGCTGATTTTGTAATCGCAGATTCTATTGCAAAAGTATCAGTTCACTATCAGTATACTACTGTGCGTGTAGTTTTTCTATGCCGATCCAGAAGTTCATAGATACAAGATATCGAGCCCCATACCCCTATAAGACACTTGTTAACTAAATACTTTTCTCTCTTTTGTTTACCTTGATAACTAAACTTTCACGCAGACCCGCTTTTATATGGTTTTTTCAGGAAGAATCGGGAAAACTAACATTTGTCTACAATAAGCAAACATTGACTGAAAACAGTATTTTTTTTATTTTCATTGAAATTTTTCGAAGCAACTGAACACGGAGTAATTGTAGCCAGACACTTTAGTGATAACTTTTTTGTCATATTTTGTTACGTAATCTTTTTCTTTTTTGAAGTCAGCGCACGACTGAGTCGTGCTCTTTTAAACAACTCCTGCATGCATATGCCTGTAGGAAAACCAGGGTGACCAAACTGAAATCTCGATATCAGTTTTTACATACTTCTTAACAATTGAAAAACTCCAGAGCAACCCTTAGCCAAGTCCCAGATACTTCTTAACAATTACAAAACTCCAGTGCTCTCTTGAAATCTATGAAAGTTTATATGTAAGCCAATGTTGTGGGTGATTATAACCTCTAATTTTCTGCAAAAGTACAACATGATCTTGAAATTCCATATCGACAGCATGTTTTTTGGCTGTTTCTTTATATACTGTTCTTTTTAAAAAGCAGATAAGCGCGACCATAAAGTTTTCACAACATAATATTTACATAATTGTGTATTTTCTAATTTTAGGAATTTATTTATTATGAATTACGAGCTGTTGAGGGTTTTGAAAGTTTAAAATTTTGCAGATGTTTCCATTATAAACCATTTAGATATCGTGAGAATTGCCTAAGAAGTAGAAAAGTGTCATTATTAAAATCAGTCGGCATTCTTAGTCAGTTCTTTAATACATACTTAGGACGTTTGTATAGATAAATTTGAGAACCATTGCGTCTAGTGGTTGTTGCTCTTGATTTTAGCGGTTATTTTGTTTTCTTCTCTATTACTCATCAAGTTCAATTATTTTCCATCTATATGTAAATTATTCTGTCTCTTCCGCTTTCTGTTGGTTACTTCTTCAGAAGAGCAATAAGCGAGTATACTTAGCATAACAAGTAAAAATAAAACAAAAACCTACCCGAACATCAATTTTGAAACCATGCACTCACAGAATTGAATTGTTCAAGTCCACCTTACTCATAGTCGTAGTACAAGTCATCCACTGATACTGTTTGGAGTTATGAGTAAGTTGAATGATTTTATTATTTTTCATGATTAATGATTTCATTATTGTTGCATCATTTTTTTTGAGTTACGCTTTTTTCGATGTTTGGAAAGGACGACGTCCACATTTTTTGCCGTTTTTCCCCTTTTTTTAAATTTTATTAAATAAGTCCACATTCATGACTCAATCAAAATAGCTTTAAATTTTGTTTAGGAAGAAAATTTTACTAACCGAAAACAAAACATAAAAACAGCACTCAGCTCGAAATTGTTATATTATGAAAGCGATTAAAGATTATTTTCGAGAAGCAACTACAAAAATAGAATAAAACATAGAAATATTTTAAAATCAGCCAAATCCAACTAAAATTATTACACTTTGGGGAAGACATGTGTTTCAGACAATTGTTGCAATCGGTAAAAATGTTCGCTTTCAATCAATCAACAGAAAACAACTACTGAAAATAAACTGCTCGTTGAGAATTCTTTTATTTCGTTGTAGAATACAGACTGCGAATTAAGATGGGCGTAAATGCGTTCGCACAATCATGACTCGGTAAAAGGTTTGCCGACAATTAACGCAAATTCAGAATAAAAAATGAAGAAAAAATTAAAAGCAAATTAGGATCAATCCGAGACACCAAACTTAATAAATATATTTTAAGCACGTATGAATAATAATTTGTTAAAATTAACACTGAAGTTTTTCCAGACTCGAAAACCAATATCTAACAAAGGTGTATTAGGTTTCTTCTAACTGATGACAATAATATTATAAAATTGAATGGATTCGTTTGATAAAACAATCTAGCTTGATCATTACTTTTATCATCTGAGATAAAATAGACCTACAGAAAACAGTCATGTCTTTGAAAGAAAGAAATTTTTTATGGAAAATAAGTTCATCAAGGGAATTAATTTTGTGTTGTATGCATGTACAACGAAACTGGTTTTCGCCAATTTTCCCACGCAATAATAACAGAGAAGAAACCAAAGTGAAGTACTTGTGTGTATTATGTGACGTAAAAACAATTTTATACCTGCCTTGTTTTATTTCTCAAAACTATTCAACTTCACAGTTCACCAAAAGCTATAATAGACAAGTATAATAACATTCAAAAGGAGCGACTGAAAATGAAATTGACCAACCCAGACGATCTTGTAGTTTGGCCGCACGTGCTTGGGTAACGGAGTATCAGTATAGTGGCATTGGCCTTAATGTTCAAAAGTGAGAAAAAAAGATAACAAAAAAAAATGAACACGGACGCGTGTAGCACCAATTATAAAACAACGCTTCCTTCAGGGAAATTGTACGTGTTTTGTACTTCCCACGAGGTTTCGTAGGAATTGTTTTTGAAATTCCTCAAAGTTGCTTCTCTTTTCTAACTGTACAAAGGACGTGATCGGCATCACAGATTTCAATGACAATATTAATAATAACTCATCCGAAAAAAAAAATTTACATTACAAATGTAAACTTTTTCGGCTTATTTTTATGTTGATTTCTATATTCCAATCAAATTTGTTTCAATTTCTTTAAAAGAAATTACAATTCTTTAGTCGATTACCTCGTGCCAAAAACACACATGCAAGACGTGTCATTTTTGGAAAAAGGTAACCCTTTTTTTTTTCAAAATTTAGCATGTAAGGAGACTCCGAGTTTATTGCTCCAAGTCCTTGTCTAACTTAAGTTTGACAAGACTAACTAAAGTAGCTTTTGACAAGAGGAAATATCAAACACCAAATCGTCAAAACTGCACTGTCTCTCATGAAAAAAAAGTTGCATTAAATTTTGAAAATCCCAGCCAGCAACATGCATTAATATGCACTGATGATCCAAGGAGTTTTGAGATTTCAGCCTCCATAAACAATATCAAACAGATTTGATCTCTCAGATCTTGCGTTAATTGTTTGCTAATAATCCCATAATTGTTTTGCTTTAGTTAAAAGCAAACACTAAGCAGACTTTCGTACTCTTAAGACAACAACATTTTGACCATTACGTACACAAAGGGAGGCGTATCAATGAACCTAAAAATCGAGAAAGCACGCTCATTTGAAAAAGAAATTAAAACACCAGAATTGTGCATATTTTGGTAACTATATAAAGTCTGCGGAAACGATCAAGAACGATATTGGAAACATAGATTCATCCGGCTGATAAGAATTGGCTTCTGGGACTAAAAGTGAACAGATAGTATACCAAAGAAAAGGGTGCAAGTGAGTCTTAACTATTACATTTATTATAGAGTCAGCTAAGGAAATACTATACTTATAAAGTTCCGCAATATGTACATATAATATATTAATCCGAAGTCTTCTTGGGTTAAATTAAATAAAGTCGGACAAGGAAAGAAAATGCAATGAAATACAAAGTCAAAGATTTTAGGTAATCGGTATGCACCTATCTGAAGGAGGTTGTTTTTTTTTATCAGAAGTTATAATTATCATCGTTATGTACACATACGGTATATTTCACTAACTCAGTCTATTAATTTGAGGGGATTTTTACATACACGGCCTTAGATTAGACAACAGTTCAGTTACTTAATGGCTGACGCTGTTTACTTGGGGAGCTGTGATAAATTCAACAGGGAGGGGGCCAGGAGAAAAAGTAGTAGGCCATGAATCTATGATTGAAAATTTTGTGAGGTTAGGAAAACTTTTCTAATGTTATAATGATGGGCTGTAAAATTATTTTTGAAGCTTCTTTTCATGCCACTTTCCCAACCCTTGCTATTTTTTTTACCAATTTTAACAATATGAAATGCTAGGTTTTGATCATGAAAATGTTCTAAAACCTTCGCAGGAAAAAGTCCAAAGTGGTAACAATCCAAGTAATTGGGCAATGTTTTTCTCAACCGGATCTTTTTTATATCAATTCATTGTTAAACTTGCAGTAAAGATGGGCTGCAAAACAAAACTCATATTTTTGGTTGGGCAGTGAAACTAAATTGTTTGCTGTTGCAGGGTCATAAGATTTTTGGTAAAATTTTCACATTTCCTTCTCCTTTTCCTTTTCTGCCTCCTCTCGGCTGAAATTCATGATCATTTCCAGAGTAATCAGTATACTTTTTTACAGTTATTTACAATTTAAAAGTAATACAAGAACCCACGCAGAGTATTCCTTGACCGACCAATACATTTAAGGTATTGACACATAGAAGCGTTTTTGTAAAACTTAAAGTAGTTTAAAAAAATATTTACACCAAAAGGCTTCAAAAATTTCAAAGTTTTTTTTTTCACAGTTTAGGTGAAGATTAATATGTACAATTTCGGAGAAAAACTGGTTATTAGAATGGTACATGAACACAATTTGAAGAGTTAATGTAATAATTTGCACCTCAGCAGTATTTTTATAAATCAAAGTAGGTGCAAAGCGTTATTTACACCAAAAGGCTCTAAGGATTGCAAAAGGTTTTTTAGTCTCCACATATTAGATACATCAAAGAATCAAAACAACTGTAAGTCGGTGACGAGAATTGCTAAACTGATTCAGTGCTATTTTTTCTTTCAGAAAGCAGACGACAACCATTTTCTTAACAACTTAAAGGGACTAAAGTCTAAACGCTGACGTTAGCCTTTGAGAGAACAAAACACTCAAGAAATTCAGTAGAGGATACTTGACTGAATTTTTTCAACTCTTGACTGGTAAATTGAAAACAAAAGTAACATCTGATCACGAGTTGATAAAGAAAATTTTAGTGAACAGGAAAGGACTTCGCCTCCATTATCACTCCTAAGAAAGTTTCCGACAAAAGAAACAGTAAATATATTCGCTACAGTTGCCACCAGCCCGAAATTATTTTCCATTAGAAGCAACTGTTGAAACTTGATAAAATGATGGACAACAATTTAACATTTAACAACCTCAGTACATCTGCTCAGACGTCGCCCCTAATGATTGTTCAGTATACCTTGTTTTCTATAATCTTTATGGTCAGCGTACTCGGCAACATCCTTGTCTGTCTGGTGATTCATAACACTGCTAGCATGCGCAACACCAGAAACTATCTCATTGTAAACCTGGCTGTGGCAGACCTGACCGTGGCCCTCGTTTGTATCCCATTTGATGTTGCGCTAAAAGCACAAAATGATCCGTGGCCCTTTGGGGCGTTTCTGTGCAGGGTAATCTGGCCAGCCATGACGCTTGTAACTCAATGTTCAGCTGCGACTCTCGCTGCTATTAGTTTAGACAGGTAAGTCTTGTTGTGCTTAATGTCAGTTTAAACATTGATCTATTCCGATCTATTGGTAGGATAAATAGCCGGATTCATTTATTGTCCAAAATGTAGAATTTGAATGCTTCCTGCCTCCTGGCCTTTGCTCATCCTCCTGGCACCCTCCTTCTCCTTTAGATGCTCGCCTCTTCGGCGCCATATTTAATGACTATAGAATATGCCTGATGAATTAGTAAAGGTTCTTATACTAGATTTTGGTAAGATTGAAACCGTACGGAGATTTGATACGGTAAAACGAATTGTTAAGACGGACGTTCACAATTACCGTAAAAGCATTGAAAGAATTTTCATATTTTGCAGTAAAAAAATCAGCGTTTTGTCATGAGGTGTTACAGTGTTGCAGTGAAGTTTTATTATGCTGTCTATTCATCGCTTTCGGGCCTTTGCGTATTAAAGTATCATAGATAGGGCTAAGATTAAACTCTAGAACTCTTAATTTTAAACTCAATTCTAAACTCTGAAGAGATTTAAGGTAATCTTAAATTATATATAGTGTGTTTAGTTTACGCTTTTTGTATTGAGCTATACAGGGCCGAGGGTGAAAAATTGTCAGGAAAGTAAGCGATTGAGTTGCTCTTCGAGTGGCTGCGATATTAGCCGTGTCGTATTCCCTTATGTGCTCAGCGAGAGAATATTACGTGATCGATTCTGACTCGAAGGTCTTCGTGTAATTTTACTTTCAAAATTTTCAGTGTTGAATTATAGATACTGCCATAGCAATGAGCAGCTGTAAAGCCAACCAACATGCTATAAAACACTTGTACTTTTGACTATTCTAGTTTAAAACTGGTAAACGGTTAAGGTAGCTGCACTGTTGATATAACTGGGTAGCTGTGATAAACTCATGCTTTGCTGTGCTAATGATAGAATACTTTACGTTTCGACAACATAAAACGATCGATGGTTGGGCGAGGATTGGGTAGGGGTGTACGAACCGCTTCCCAAAACCCTTACCCTATTTATGACCAAAATATTTGATTTTCCCTACCCTATTTATGACAAATTCGAAAGAAGAAAGAAGTAACTTCTTCTAAAAAAACAATTTAAGGCTAGAGGCAAAAATTGATAACCTATTTATTGCCAAAATTGAGGCAAATGGCTATAATCGATACGCTACTTATGACCAAAACAGCTGAAAAACCACAAATAGCTAAAATCGAAATCCTATTTATGACCAAAGCAGCCCATACCCTATTGGGCCGCACATACCTATATGACCTATATGACATACGTAATGCCACTACTGTAAAAATTTTTAAACGGGTCCTCAAGACATATTTATTTAAAAAAGCATTCAATGTAGATAATTTTTAATTTTAATTAAGTATAGAGAATTAACTATTCATTAATTAGTATAGTTATTAGTTAATTAGCTTTTTATTATAATTTTAAATATGTAGCGTATTAATTAATTTTTAGTTAGCCGTAATATTATTGTTATGCGCTTGTGAGCATCTACTTATTATGTAACACGCGCAATACAAGTAAATGAATTATTATTATTATTATTATTATTATCATTATCATTATCATTATCATTATCATTATCATTATCATTATTATTATTAT
>JAOCPT021004701.1:0-14654 GCA_026546935.2 Palythoa grandiflora | reverse complement strand
GATTAGTGTCCCGTCCAGGGGGAGTCAATGACTCTCATCCACTTAACACTACAGAAACCGGGGATAAGCACCGGCTCAATGGGCCACTTAGGCTCGTAAAAGGATTTAGCTTAGGGCGCTCGTTGTGATCTTATCACGGTGCTCACTGACTAATGATAAAAAAATTCCAGGAGTTTTCCAGGGTAGAAAATATATTTTTTCAGAACCCAACCAAGCCACCAAAACAATCGTGCGGTTCTTCAGCTTTCCGGTTGAAGCAAAATGGGACCAAAATGACAAAAATCTACACTGATAAAATGCAAAAAGTACTATCGTGAGTCAGATGCTTCTGTAGGTTTTGGTTTGTTTATAAAATTGTTGAAAATTTTTCCATAAAATTCTAGTAGTATTCCAGGGCCCTGGAAGAAAATTTCAAAATTCCAGGAGTTTTCCAGGAATTCCAGGAGTAGTGAGCACCATGTTTTATAGGCATTGGAGGGGGAGTGGGGGCATTGGCCTGATTGAAATTGTGCCCCCCCCCTTCTCAAATTTCAGGAACCACGCCTGTTCTGTGTCTGACAAAGGTGTAATACTAACACAAAACATCCTTTATTTACCGCAGGAGGAGGAAATTCAACTAAGCTTCAGACAAAAAATCTTTGAGAAGAAAGGAGACTTGGACGGAAAACCAAACCCGCACGACACAAAAGAATGGAAATACATTTACGACTTTCACAAGGAGCCCAAAGAGTTTGGAAAGAAGTACTAAACACATACAGCGTTGTTTTATGATCATAAAGTTCAACCATCGACCTTGAAGGTTACACACAAATGGATACAGTTTACTTTAAAACTACTCCAGCTGATCAAAAGATTCAATCTAGAACGCAGTGCAAATGAAGAAACCCTAGTTTTATCATTTTGTGTCTTGTCACAGCTACCATACTCTTTCTAAATTCGGTATTTCTGAATTATCCGAGTTGTCCTCTACATAGATTTATCAGTTATAGTAAGACAAAACGAGTTCCTGCCATCTGTTTAGTAGAAGCACGCAAGTAATATAGTAGTTATGGAAGAAGCACTTTTTAGCATGAAAAGCAATACAAATCTCAAAAAGGGGGCTAATTTCATGTCTACTATACTACTCACGCATAAAACAAGTGAGAAAAAAAAGAGCCACAGGCGAATTTATTTCGTAGTTATTGAGTTAACTTAAAAATTCACAAGTGGTTCTATAACTGAACAGTACAAGCAGGACGAATTTTATATCTTTTATAAAATAAGCTACTAGGGGAAAGCGAAAGTCAGTGTTGTTTTATCGGGAATTGAAACAACAATGAATAGCCAATCAGAGGGCGCGTTATCTCTGCTTGCTTTAAAAGTTGTTATTAAGAGTGGACATAATAACTCATAGAAAAAGTTACAGCCAGTGCACTGCACCAAATGCATGGATTGGAGCATAAGTAATACTCCAAGGTGGCGGTTTGCTACTTCATATAAGCTTCGTGAAAAGTAGCGATTAGTACATACGCTTTCCTTTGTACCATTCAGATTTTCCTCAAGACAGCAAATTTTTTATCTAAATCTTAGCGATGAATACATTTAGCTTACCGTAGTCATCTAGTTTAAATAATTATAGGCGATTTATCGACTAGCTCTAAGTTTATAATACAAATAAATATTTTAGCTCACATGATGGAGAACAACTATGACAGCTTTTTATTGATCCAAGAAGTATAGGAAATAGTGGCAGAACATTGCATCATACAATAGGACATTTCAAAAGCATTTCAATGTTTGTAACACGGTCATTTATCGTCTCTATGTACTCCAATCTCGTTAGAAATTATTTGACCGTATATCAACCATTTTCAATTCCGTTTTACGGATAAAAATGTAGAACCCATACATAAATAAAAATTTGCTCCTACTGTTAATTATATTTGGACATTGAATAGGAAATATGATTTACCCATTCAGTCCCAGGTAATTTATCAACTTCTAACTTCTCCTTACATAACTCAAACAAAAGAATATAACTGTTAAAGAGAAACAAGGAACTGATCAGGTGGAATACGCTGCGGAAGTTGAAAAGCCAAATTTTCCCAAACTGCTTAAACAGAAAGGATGGGAAAATTTACCAACACGCTATTTCGCCGTGTTTGGGTCTTAAAGGGTTAAAAAGTTGACTTTTGGAAAAAGAAAATCTCCATAGTTGCCATTCTTTATCCTAGTAGTTCGATATTTTGCCATGAGCGGTCGAATTGCAGTCAAGTGATTGCCGTACAAATTCTCCCACAATGCTTATATAGAAAGTATGGCGCTCCGTTGTTAGAATTTGCGGCCAACACGTCGTTTGTTGTGTGTGAGGCTTGAAGGGCTGGTTAAAGAAAATCTTCATAGTTACCACTCTTCATCCTACTAGATTCCAGTCCCGTTCGGTTCCTTGCCATGAGCGGTCTCATAGCAGTCAACAGACTGCTGTACAAATTTGGAAAGAGAAGTTCTTGAGTAGCCAATAATTGCTTGGTACGATGGCGCTCCTGTCAAGAACGAAAAAAAAGATCTTCAAAACATTTATTCTGCAAATTTCAAAGATAACAATGCTGCTTCGTTTAATGTTGATCGTAAAGTGAAAGTTACGGGTCGTTCACAATGTTAGACATTTTCCCAAGCGTACAAAACGTACTTTGGGGGAAGGGGGTGCGTGATCATTGTACATTTTGGGGTTTATAAAAATGTCGATATGTTTTGCTTCCGTGGGTTTTAAAAATGAACACAAATAAGTAATGTTTTGCAATAATTAACCCTAATCCAACACATTTTTATTGAAACAACGCATCGATGATTCAGAAGGAATGGGGCATTGATCTGGAGCAAACGAGTAACTGGTCTGATGTCACGTATTACATCCTGAACATGTTAAATCAACTTTATATCACCTTTAAAGTGTCAATAAAGCAAGGGGGAGAAGTTTCTTGTTGTATTATTTGTTGTCAGTAGGAGATTGTGACAGTATAAAATCAAAACTTCAAATCTGAAAGTCAATTTTCAGGGGGGAGGGGGTTCCTAAAAAGCGTACGTTTCGAAAATGTCGAAAATTGTGAACGACCCCTTATGGTCATTTGTTCTACGTGTATCTCCTAGATAGTCTACTGGCCATTTTCTTCATTACATTTCAAAGCAATTTGCAGGAAATAGGATTTCAACTTTTATGGGTAACGTCTTTTGGGTTTTTCTGTGCCCAAAACACACAGGTACCTACTTTTTCTTTTGTAAACAAGTTGATCAAAATCAGTTTTTAATGCAATTCAATTTAGTAAGCACACACACAAAAAAAGATGACAAACGCACTCACTGTTAACACTCAGGTTACTACTTACTTTCGGTGCTTCAAAACAAGCAGGACAGTTTTCTGGTATAACAGGAAGCTTTGCCTGCAGTACAAAAGAAGCATAAATTTTGTTTGTCGGTATATAGCAGGGTTTCAATCATTCCATTGAGAATCAAATATTAATAGGAGCGGCGGCCATGTTGGTTGACGAACAACAGACACTAATGAGAAATGTTTTGTTGAAGTTCAACCATTATGGATGGCAACCCTGCAATAGCAGGCACGACAAGGAACACCACCATACACCAGGGTTCGTACACTTTTAGTGAAAGAAAATTCCAGGACTTTTAAGGAACAAATTAACAAAAATCAAGGACCTTAAAACTAAAAAATTGTAGTATCAAATAAAACAAGCACGCTGCCATTTCCTGCATCTTATTTCCAGAGTAAGAAGCGATGCAAAGGATTTTTTGCGATCTTTTCACATGAATTTGTACCTGGATTTGTGGCCCCACTGTGAAAACGGGAGAATATTAAGAGTTGGTATTTTATTTTGAAAAAACTCCCAAAAAGAATATACAGAAGATTAAGGAAGATAATAAAGCTTTTGTTACAATGCTCTCAAGAAACAAACTCAAAACAACATTTTTTTCCTTCAACCGATCGCCAGTTTGTTCAACTCTATCCCAGGCCACTGTTTTCAGCTCACACAGGTCACATGATGTCTGTAACCATAGCAATTAAATGCATAACCGAAGTCTGGCATCACATGATTGATTATATGATCATTATAAACCCACGCTCTTCTACGTTTGCTCTGGGTAGAACTCTGCGTATGTACATTACACTTAATATTTTATTTTTAACTTTATTACCAATGTTAGGCTGACTTCGTTTTTAAATTTGCCATAGAAGACGATGTATATCAGTTAATAAGTGCGCTGCCTTTTGACTCAAAATAATTTTCAATATCGAAAACTTCCTTTTCACTCAAGTAAATGGCTTTAGCGTTAAATAACAAAAAAAGAGGCTACTGTTTGCGAGGGTAAAGAGTAGGCCATTGGCTTCCATTGATACCAGACGTCAAAGCCTATTAAACTACCTATGTCAGATAAAATTACCCGACACAATTCTCTCTTCGAGTGACAACTCTACTGAGCATCTACATGAAAATGTAGCAACTGCATTTCGTAGCCTGTCAGCAGATCCACAAAATGGCAGACACCATGAATGGATTGGCTTCGAACGTCTTGTATTTTAAAATTTTATTCCTCATTACAGTATTTGCAATGACTCCTGATATCTTTGTTGGAAGTTAGCAACTGCAAAATGAATTTGTCATAACAAGGCACCTCGCCTCGGATAGGCGAGAAAAGTGTTTACATGAGAAAAAATTGTATGACCAATCCAGGTTACCCTGCCTCCCAGGGTGAGAAAACTTGATCCCCCTCCACCGAGCTGTTTTGCCTTCCTGAGGCGATCTCCATACAAACCTGAGGGGGCGGCTAGCACGGAGCCCATAATTTCCGCCTCACTCCACTTAGACCTCCTGCCTTGTCTTTACACGTGGAATGATATTTGTCAACATTGATTAGACTACCAGGGACTGAGTTGAAAGGTGAAGTTTTTTCTTTTAAATAATCAAGAGTGTTGGTATATACTTTGGCTATCAGAGGTCTCTAGTTTCACATTTTCTCTTTACCAACAAGCGGGAATTGAAAAATTATTGATATAACCCTCCATTTCTTACATTACAAAATATGCGAAATGCCAAGATTTAGCACCAACTATTTTTCTGTTCGTTAAACGAAAATCACACTGACGTCTTTCAGCTCTTTCAATTAACTCCCCCAAATCAAAAAACTGTGTCTTAGTTAACTTTAATCAGAGTTAGTCCTCTTGATCACGAACTAACCAAATTAAAAGTAATGCCTCGAGTTGGCGGCGATTGGCAGAAAATGTACTTGAAGACAAAGGTGCGAGGTTGATGTAAATAAAGCAACAGTCAACCTTACTCAAGTTCTTTCGTTTAAGGGGTTCTTCAGTTGTAATTACAAATATTGTCTTTTTACTCATAGTCAAACGTAATCAAACACACAATGAACACTAAAACTAAAATTTCTGGAAACCAACAGAGGTGCGTTACTCTTGCTCCATGGATGTTTCAGAAATTTCTGCGCTCGTAGGATAGTTAATCAAGTTCAAGACACAGAGAATTGAATAAAACTCAGGGTAAGTATAGTCTTAAAGATAAATTGATGTACGGTTACCTTTTCAGCAAAATATCGCAAGTCCTTTTCTCTTACATACACAAGAGGTCTGATTACTCGCAAATCACCTTCCCTATTAATTAGGAAATAATGCTTAGATAAGTATCAGTAAAAAAAGTATCACTGTAACTCTAACACAAGGCAAAGTGCTATATTTTGATTTTTCAAAAAATATTTATGGTTACTCTTCGCCTTTAAAGAAGATCATTAAGAATTTGAAGTTGTTTTCACAAAGCTTGATGTTTAGAAAACAAACCCCTAATGAAAGAAGTGGAGGGCAAACCAAAAATATATTTTTACTAAGCCATCGTGGTTACTTAATGTCCCTACTGTGCATTATGATGTCGTTCTAACGAAAATGTCATTACATTTGTACACCTTAGCAAACGCAAGAATAGTTACTCACTGTACTGAGTAGTTGGCTTTCATTGTCCGTAGGAGGCCATTGTGGAAAGCTGACATAATAAAGCTGCAGAAAATGAAAATGAATTTAAACAAGTATTTAATGCATTATTACTGGTTTAAGTTGTCTCTACGCCTCGGTACGCCATGATAACAGTTGACAAAAGTGTGCAATATTGTCACAAGTGACAGCACTTACAATATGATATTCTGGAGTTTTGCCATGATGTAAAGTGCAGCGTAGCATAAAATTGGGCTTCAGGCACAATCGAAAATTTTGAAAAAATTCAAAAGTCGCAGATAATTTTTCTCATGTGCGAAAAAGGTAGTCAAAGATAAATGATTTACTTTGTCGACCAGCATGACTTTCCATTTATTTTCAAAGTACCAATTACCTCTCCGCCAGATCATCCAAGTGTTGTCCCATTGCAAGTACATTGTATCCCTCACGTCTTGCACATGCGTACAAACGCCCTCGCTTCATCCGGGAACAGAAACTACAGATGGATTCGCAAACTGGCAGCTCGGAAGCTTGTTGGAGGATTCCTATAAAACAGAAAGTATCAAATTTTTGCATATTTGGTTGCAAATCAAACACTCACTTCTAAAACGTTTCTACAAAGCTACACCTTGTCGAACGTCTCATTCTCATTCTATTTTAGTATGTTTCCTTCTTTTCTTTTCAATTTAATTCACTTCTTTAAAGTTCACTCAGATCTACATTTTCCACTTCTTCTCTGCTGCAGAGTTATCCCTTGTATCTAATTATAGTTTGTAGAGTTTATAGACAAAGAGCAAAACATTTGTCATAATTCGCCTGTTTTAAAATAGTTAAAATCAAGGTAAATTAGTAAAATAGTTTTCCAAACGTTTTCGAACAATATTGTTCATCTTCAGGGTAAGACTATCTAAGAGTCGCTTTGGAAAGGGTTTATTAGATTATTCCGATGCCGTTGGGGACAGGACAAGTTCAAATGATTATACTCTATTGAATTCTGGATAATGCTGCAATGTGCAATGCTTCGGTGATTCTTCGCCTTAGCCAATCGTAGTGTTCTCAATGGACGATTTTCGATATATTTTGGCGCGCGGTACTGGTAACACGAAACCAAGGGTCAGAGCTCAAGTGGAAAACCGCGGGAAAATTGCAGGCACGCGCGCGCCAAACTATTGGCCCCAACGTAAACATTTGCGTGCGCGCCTGCAATTAATTTTCACGCGGTTTCCCTCTTGAGCTCTGACCCTCGGTTTCGTGTTACCAGTACCGCGCGCCAAAATATATCGAAAATCGGCTATTCAAATGCGTGGGAGGGGTTCTCCTTCACGTCGTGCCGAGCTGGCTCAGATTGTTTATTTGGCTATAAATTGTTCATTAATTTTGACTTCAAAATTCCGACTACTTTCGCCAATATAATTCATTCCACAGCTGGAAGTGCCCTGGTACACAACACTTGATAAATGGGTATTTTTATCTTTCAGGTTGAAGATGGACTCGATCTTTCTGGCTTGCCAAATAATGTAGAAGTTAAATTTTCAACATGTAAACGTACTCAGTGCCTTGATGAATTTGCGGCTCTCAAAATCATTTTGTCGGCAGAATGGTAATTTAATTCCGATTTTACGACGCTCGTCAAACCAATGTGTTGGAATGATAGTGTCTGAAAAAGCAAAACATTGAAAACCTTGTTTAAAGATACTAAGCCAAAGACTAATTTAAAGGTACGTACCTTGCTCTTCATAAAAGTACGGCACACCAAGTGAGGCCAGATATGGGATCAGTGGCCGTGGGTCATAACCGGAAGACTGGGGATCAACTGTCACTGCTCCTAACTGAAAGTTGATGCCCTGAAGTAATAAGAAACGCCATTAATCACCTAACGCGAGCCTTGGCTGTTGGGAAAAAGGTAGCTTGATTAAACAGGTCAGAATGGAACAATTCTTTGTATTTACACGACGTCACGTCCGCCTCATTAGATATGCATAGTAATTTGTGGTGGTCAACTCGTCGCATTGTTTGCCAGCGGTCACGAGGTAAAGGAGCTTTACTGGAAGGAAAATGCCGTATACTTGCGTTGTTTTGGGTTGTTCAAATCGATCTAATCGGGAAAATGATAAGAATTTCTTCAGGGTTCCCCGTGAAGTCACAAAAGAGGGTTCTCAAGCACAGAAGTTCTGAAAGAGACAACGAGAAAAGTGGCTTTCAAACTTTTTGCTTGAATCAAAAGGAGCACAATCAAAGCATGCGAGAGTTTGCAGCGATCACAGGCCGGTTCAAATGCGTATCAAAATACGGTTTGCCAAACTTCAAACGTGACAGTAGGATTGAATTCCTCTGTCGCTCACGTCCAAATTTATCAAACCCAAAACTAAGTATTCAACGGCAGTTAAAGAGACCAGAATCTTTGTTATCAACAATGGATTGAATGACTGCGATGGTCTCTCAATTTTGTGATGTTACAAGTGCAAAGTAGAACAAGACACTCCATTGCAAAATGCATCGGCAGCCATACCTGATCTTCAAGGTTGGCGGTTAAGCAGACGGATAATCACTTGCTCTCATAAAAATATAGTTAGGTAAGGTAACAAGAGCAAAGACATCAACATTTAGTTCCCCAAATCACACTCTCCTATCAATGGAAGGAAAACCCTTGTTGAGGGTAGCCACTTTTCTCTCAACATATGGGAGACATATAGACGATTTTGTCAGCGTCCTAACACTAACATTTTATGCTTCTTCATAGTGTCACTAAATGTTATGACACTCAAAACAGTGTATTGTCTCAAGATTCGCGAAACAAATGACCGTCGCGAACCAGAATCTTTTGGCCCGATCGCAGAATCTGGGATAAAGACTATCCAAGTTGATGTAAAGCATCGTGTTTATTCAATCGTTTTAGCAGTTTCTCAAAAAAAACCAGTTCATTGCGATTATTCTCTATTTACGAAAGTAAATGTGTAGCACCAGAAAGCAAACATGGACGTAGAGTGGGCATAGTTGTGCCAGTGTGTGTTAAGAATCTTTAACTGATGACAAAACATATCAATGGATTATCTGATCAACTAACAATGCCGTACATTAAGTAACCCAATGAGTAAAAAGTAAGCAGATAAACGGCATTTAATACAGAAAATTATAACATTGCTCAACCTGTAATCTTATTTGCTAACCATAATTGGCCATAACTTCATAAGCAAGCAAACTTGTTTCTTTCTAGTTCACTCATTCATTCTTTTCTAGTGGATCCTTTTATCAGTCCGAATTTACGAGGAATTCCATGTGGGGAACTTAGAAATTAAGGTTTTGTTAGATTTTGTTTTGGAGTCTTATGATTGGATAAATTACTGTAACAAAAAAAAACATTCAAAGAGTTTCACTACATTTTATTTCAAAACCATGTTGTACCCAAATGATGTATTCTTAGTGTGGAAATCTAAACATTCTGTTGTGGGAAAATAAGATTACCGAAGAACAATAGGAGGTTGATGGCTACTTCTTATTCGCTCCATCACTTATGAAATTGTTTCCTACACCTTCAGCATTATAATAATTTATCATATATGTTACCTGCTCAGTGTAAAATGTGGAAAATAAATAAACTGTTAAACTTGATTTACTTTGTTTGAAGTATATAAGTAATACATGTACTGTACACTCATTAGAACTGACCTTGGGCTGGGCGTAATACTGGTACTGATGAAGAGTGTGGAGAAGAGATAAGTAATACATGTACTGTACACTCATTAGAACTGACCTTGGGCCGGGCGTAATACTGGTACTGATGAAGAGTGTGGAGAAGAGATAATGAATCCTTCCCTCCTGACAGGCAAACCAGAATCCTATCACCGTCTTTTATCATTTCATACTCTTCTATAGCCTGGATTGATACAGTAAGAATTTATTTTGAATAAATTAAAACTTATAAAATTTATAATTATTTCGCTATTATTTCACCTAATAAGGCGGCGTGGTTGGCGCAGTGGTAAGATCTCTGCCTTATAGCCACAAGGTCCCAGGTTCAATCCCTGGCTCAGCCAAGTGTTGAACATTTGTGTGACCTTTTCCGCCAAAGTTGACTCAGCTTTGCATCCTCCCGAGGTCGGTAAAATGAGTACCAGCTTCTGCTGGGGACTAACCTGTGACAGATTAGTGTCCTGTTCAGTGGGAGTCAATGACTCTCATCCGCTTAACACCACAGAAACCGGAGATAAGCACCGGCTCCAATGAGCCAACTTGGCTCGTAAAAGAATATAGCTAGCTAGCTCTTATAAAGCAACATCACGAGTTCAATACTTGTAATTTATACAAAAAGATCAAATGTGGCACCTGGTCACCAGGGAGAAAGAGAACTCCTATCTCATACGATCGAATCATCAATTGCTGTCCGTTTTTCTCCAGTACTCCCCAGGCTGCCTTGGACAAATTAGAACTGTTGGCAAAAGAATAAACGAGTCAGTTTCTAAAAGATACAGGATAAATGACCGAGTAAATGCAGATGCTGACAATTAATGCAAGGAAACTATAACCTATTATATCTTATTATACTTCGATCTAATTCTATTTCATCTTGACATTAAAGAAATAAATGGGGAGTTTAAATACTAAAAGATGGAATTTTACTATAAATCATAAAGGAAAACTGTCACGAGAATAAATGGCACATTCGCACTATGCTGACAAAGTTTGTCTAGTCCGGCCAAATATTATGACAAACTTAAATTGTCTCGACCAAATTCTTCATTTGGGAATTGCATTCGCACTGTACAAACGACTAGTAAACAAACGTCAATCAAGTGTCACTTTGGCGCAAAAGCTTTCTCTTTAAAATATTTTCACATGTTGAAGTGAAAATTTACAAGTACCTGTCACTTTTGACATTTGTACCGCGTGAAGTTCCCTACTGGATTTCAAACAATTGTTTAATGATGTTGTTTAACGCTTGATGTGGTAAGTTTCTTTGTATAGCAGTGAATTCTAATTGTTATCACTATATATCACCTATATGTGTTACCACGCACGGTTTGAGTGAAAAATTCTTTGATGGTTGTAATACGAGGCCAAGGTGAAGTGTTCGAATTGAAAAAAATGTCAGCCGTAGATTATTAGCTGTTCTTAGATTGTATAATCCCTGAATATGTTTGATCTGGACTACAATTGGGTCCAGTTGCATAAATGTCAATTTTTGCAGCGCTTTTTAACAAAGGAATTGCTTTAAATATATATAGTGCAAAATTATTTTTCAGCAGGAGTGGTTACGGATTTCGGCTTAGTGCAATGGCCAACTCTCATGGTGTCATTATTAGAAAGAATGTCTGACCTTACCTAGTCATTAAGAACCAAGACACTTGACTCGAATCAGGTGATATCCTTGCATAGCTCTTGATGTGTGGCGACGCATGGCTGCGACCACAGATCTCCGATTTCCACTGACTGCAGTTTGGAGGAAATTATTTATGTTTGGGATCGACTTCGCCTTTCACGTTAAACGAACTTGTTTAAAATAAAACGAAAAGAAGCGAAGGGCAATATCTTCATACTAACCACATTAAACTCGTTAACCAGGGCTGCTTGGCAGCAGTTTTGGAACTGTAAGGAATGGAACCACCAGCTAAAAAAATATTATATACTCATAGTTATGGTTTACAGTTTATGAAGAAATTATAGTAACAATAATTTATCAATAACTTATTTTGGCAAAAAGTATAAAAAATTTGAACATAAATGAGATTGTTAGGAAAAACAGTCAAAACCTACCTGGGTAACCCTCAAGACTGTTTCTAACGTTGTCCACGGATGGAAATATCTGCAACGGGAGTGAGTGAGTACTTTAATTTTTGTAACTTTTAATGAAGTGATATGTCGTGACATGAGGTAACACGCCATATATCATGATATGGCGTGACATGACATGTTGTGATGTAGCATGACCTGCGCCACATAACGTGCGTGACATGATGTAACATGATGTGACACGATGTGCGTGACATTATGTATCATTACGTGACATGACGTGCGTGACATGATGTAACATTACGTGACATGACGTGTGTGACATGATGTAACATATCATGACATGAAATAACATAGCATGATCAGAAACTATCCCAAAACAACCACTTCGTCTTTTATTTTGTTTTGGAGATAAACTCGTTCTTTCGAAGGTGGATAATGTTTCGCATCCACAAAATTTTTGTAGACCAGTCAGAGTGCTTGTAGCCACGCTGTTATATATTATTTTTGTTTAACCTTCCTGGTTTTACTAAACATCAAACAATACGATAACAAAATTAACTACTCCTTTGAAGCGATCCTCGGCTGTCCAACAATATTAATGTTAAATAAGACTTTTCTTTACCTTGTGTTCATATCAGCATCTCACATTTGATAATTCTCTGTATATAGCTCAAGCCAAGCGATTCGTTTTGACTATTTCCATAGTCTGAATTTCCCGCGCGCCGCCATCTTGAAATGTGACGTGTACGGTTGCAGTACCAGTCTCTACTCTTAGAAACAATTATAGCAAATGTACGAGTGGAAGTCTGGCACTGCAACTGTAACACGTTACATTTCAAGATGGTGATGCGCGGGAAATTTTAACTATTGAAATGATCAATAATAAAAGCAAAACACTTGGCTTGAGCTATATACAGAGAATTATCAGATGCGAGCTACTGATATGGACACAAGGTAACGAAAAGTCAGAAAAGTCTTATTTAATGTTAATATTGTTGGACAGCCGAGGATCCTTCAACTGAAATACTGCCATACTATAAAACTGTAAAATAAAGTTGTAGCCGTGTACTTACAAGTTGTAACTGTGGTTTAGACATAACGATCCCGCCAGATAATGACGCCAGGCTTTGCAACCACTCCCCACACACCCACTTGCTCTTGTCATTACCGAGAGAGCCTATACTGGAAAACTGACCAATCACAGGCCAGGTTGACGAGACTTCATCTGTCGATGGACCATGATGTTGTAGAGTCTACAAAAACATGTTTGTAACTTTGGATAAAAGACTAAGCTTTGAAGCTGGGTTGACGCAGTGTCACTTGACAAAATAAAACAAAATTTACCAAACATTCGCAATGAAAATCGGTGATTTACTGAGCTGGCTACTCCATGACCACTGGGGACAACTAACTTAAATGCGATCACCGTATAGAGGCTTTGCAAGGGTTTTTACCAGATAGAAGAAAGTTGCAAGAGTATGGAAAAGGTAACTGGAAACACAGTGAGGTAATGAAGGTTTCACTGGTTGACCGACAAGAGGTAATTAGAGCCAAGTGGCTACGGCAAAAATGCACCTTTTGGGCTTCTACTTAACTCCATTTTTTTTCAAGTTCAAGTTCAAGTTTATTATGAAAAATGAAAAGATACAAATGACATACCGCTGCTCGCAGTTAGCTACAGCTATTCAAGGCGAGCAGTGGCTTGACGCAGAATTAAATATTTACCTTACAATGGCAAAATGAGAATAAAATAAAGTTACATAAATAAGTATAAATAATTGATTATTGACCAATACAAAACTTTTGGGAAAGACAAAGATTCACAGGATCGTGGAATTAGACAGATTACACGAGAAGTTAGAACAATAATACAGTCTTGATAACGAGCTCAGTTTGTCAAGGCATATTCAAATCCAACTGATCAATATATTCGTTTGCCTCGGAGAGTCTCTGAACAACCAAAAATTCAATAAGCGCTCCCCCTCGAATAAGCGCCCCCCTTCAAACAAAAGTATTAGAATCGCTGTGAAATCCCGTTTTATTAGATTTTGTTAGACTGTATTGCGTGTATTAGACAGTATTTGTTAGACTTTATTGCGCGAACACTTGAATCAAGACTTCTATTCGATATGTTCCTGCTTAGAACTTGTTTAAAAATGTTTTTGGACGGTATCGTCACGTTGCACTTTGTTGTGCAATAGAAGACACTAATAAATTTGCTCAAGATTTGAATGTCTTTGCGACTAAAATGGTGAAAATTTAATAAGCGGCCTCCCTCAAATAAACGCCCCTCTCGAGTAAGCGCTCCCCTAAAACAACCAAAAATTTAATAAGCGCCCTGGGCGCTTATTCGAATAAATACGGTAATCAGCAAAGGTATTGTATTTCTGAATTTACAAGCTTCATTTCTTACCAAACTTTGTGTAATACTGCAATAAATGTTAAAAAAAATTCTGTCTCCTGAGAAAATAAGAAATGAAATGCTGAATACGAATTTTTTGTAAGATCATGGCTAGTTCCTGAAATTTAAATTTTTCACTTTTAGTTCATACTAAGATAGCACAACTGAAGATATAACTAATAACTTTACTATTAACGAAATGATTTGTAGTTTCATTCAGGTAACTGATCATGATCTCTCCAACAACATATACCAGAAAAACATGTGTTAAGGTGTTGAATTTCACTGCTGCTTTCAGTAAGTAAAAACACATTTTTATATTGTATATGAAATAAAAAATATACAATACCTGCATGGAACATTACTCTATACCATGTATCATAAAATTATGAACTTGTCTTGCATTTAAATTTTATAAATATTGTCCTTCAACTGTACAGGTCTATAGCTTATTATAAGGGGAGTCATTGGCTGGGATCATATGAGGTAGATATTCATCAGTTATTTATTATTTTGTTGAATTTAATCTGACTCTAA
>JAOCPT021003795.1:0-14656 GCA_026546935.2 Palythoa grandiflora | reverse complement strand
AGTAACCGTAACAGTAGCAGTAACAGTAACAGTAACAGCTGCAGTAACAGTAGCAGTAACAGTAACCGTAACAGTAGTAGTAGTAGTAACAGTAACAGTAGCAGTAACAGTAACAGCTGCAGTAACAGTAACAGTAACAGTAACAGCAGCAGTAACAGTAACAGTAGCAGTAACAGTAGCAGTAACAGTAACAGCTGCAGTAACAGTAACAGTAACCGTTACAGTAGCAGTAACAGCCGGTAACAGTAACAGTAGCAGTAACAGTAGCAGTAACAGTAACAGTAACATTAGCAGTAACAGTAACAGTAGCAGTAACAGTAACAGTAACCGTAACAGTAGCAGTAACAGTAACATTAGCAGTAACAGTAACAGTAGCAGTAACAGTAGCAGTAACAGTAACAGTAACGGTAACAGCTGCAGTAACAGTAACCGTAACAGTAGCAGTAACAGCCTGTAACAGTAACAATCGCAGTAACAGTAGCAGTAACAGTAACAGTAACAGTAGCAGTAACAGTAACAGTAACAGTAGCAGTAGCAGTAACAGTAACCGTAACAGTAACAGTAACATTAGCAGTAGCAGTAACAGTAACAGTAGCAGTAACAGTAGCAGTAACAGTAACCGTAACAGTAACAGTAACAGTAACATTAGCAGTAGCAGTAACAGTAACAGTAACAGTAACAGTAGCAGTAACAGTAACCGTAACAGTAGCAGTAGCAGTAACAGTAGCAATAACAGTAACCGTAACAGTCTCAGTAACAGTAACAGTAAACGTAACTGTAACCGTAACAGCAGCAGTAGCAGTAACGTAACGGTAGCAGTAGCAGTAACAGTGACAGTAGCAGTAACGGTAGCAGTAACAGTAACAGTGACAATGACAATAACAGTAACAGTAGCAGTAGCAGCAACAGTGACAGTAACAGTGGCAGTGACATTGACATTGACAGTTACAGTGACAGTAACAGCAATAACAATAACTGTGACAATGACAATGACAATTTTTTATAAAATTCCACAGTTGGTTTCGGCTCCATTAAATCCTTTACCAATTTAGTGAAGAACAATGCAGGTGGAGCCAGCGACTAAGTGAGCACAGTAACTGAACAACGTTAGTAAAGTAAGAAATACAAATTAATGAAACGAAAGATGCGCTCTTTAAAGTCATAGAATTAGACAAAGCTTTTGAATTATACTAAATGACCATGACAGTTTAGTTTTCTACGACGAATTTTCCATCTCCAAAAAAGCTGGCTTTTAAAATGATGGTTGATACAACCCCATCTCACAGCAATTGACTAAGAACATATTTAATACCTCTGCTGTTGATTTTTATCAACTCAGGGGGTGGTACTGGGGTCTCGCGAACTGCCCACACAAATGTCTCATGGTACTCGTGTGTAGGAACATCCGGGTCTCTTTCTCGAGAGATGGACGGAGGAGGACTGGCATCCAGTGAGGGTGATGATTCTTCAGACATCTTGAGTAATTTACCTTTCCTGCGGGCTAGAACATAAATATACGCGGGTACATTAAATGATGCACAGCAATATCATACCAGCTGAAACAAAGTTTTAATTTCCTCATAGTTTATTGTGACAGAGGCAACAACCAACGAACAGGTTTTCCATTGGTGGGTTTTGGGTTTTGGTTGGAGAAATTTGTTCCAATTAACCCTTTCAGCCCCAGGCAATTTATCAACATCTAACTCCTCCTGACGTAACTCAAACAAAATGATATTACTGGTAATGAGAAATAAGGAATTAATGAAGTGGAATAAGTTGTGAAAGTATAAAAGCCAAATTCCCCCAAACTGCTTATACAGAAAGTATGGAGCTCAGTTGGGAGAATTTACCAACACATCATTTTTACTCGTATTTGTGGCTTAAAGGTTTAACACATCGTCAGAGTTAGATCCCGAGTAGTTTCAAAAACATTTCAATTCTGCTCCGGATCTGACCCTCAAAATGAAAAAAACCCCATCTAATTTCGGTTTAGATTTGAGCTCTTTTACACTGAAACAAATATCCTTTTCCGCTTTACATTCTGAATATACCGTTAACTGCATGGTTGAATTAGAAAAAGTCTAATCCCGCCTCAGAGTCTGACCACCTTTTTAAACTGGGACAAAACATCTCGAATAAAATCCGCCACTCACTGCGATTCAGTGAAGAATCTGCTTGCACAATTAAGAGCACTTCCTAGTTCCCAAATTTGTGTAATCCGATTTCAAAATTGATCCAATTGTACAGAAACAAATTATGTAATTTTGGATTTTTTTCTTAGCTTAAAGTATTGCAAGTTTCAGCTTTGCTCACCTTAGCCCTTATAAAAACTACTAAATAACTTATTTTACAGACTGATATCAACAGATCACTGAAGATTTAGCAAAAAATAAGGGTATCTGGTCTTTAGTATTTGGGAAAAAACGTTCTTCCATACCATTGTAACAATTAGTTTCAATACACTCCTCAGTTTGTAACAGACCTAGAGGCAGCAGAAGTTCAGGATTTTTGTAAACATCGGCAGTTCAAACAACTGTCCACCTGGTTATTGCAGATTTCTTATCGATTTGTTATTTTAACAAATGTAGTAAAATGTTGGTTGACAGCGTCAGTGTTTTTATAGAAACTGCAGCACCGTGCATTGGAAAGGAAAATTATACCCACGTTTCGGACAATAAGTCCTTTGTCGGACTAGCGTGAGTAGATAGGAGATGTGGTTTTGTAAGCCATGCAATAAGTAATTGCGCAGTAAGATCACTAAGTGAAAAAAATAAAGAAAGAAAAGAGAAAATGAGATTATTAAAAACGTTTGAGAAAAAAGGAGAAAGAAGGAAAACAAAGAGATCGAGACAAAAGGGTCGGAGATAATTGTGAGCTAATTAAACGCTAAATGTTTGTCCATCCGAGGTGGGACTTTGAGTGCCTAAGGTGTGAATAAGTTGTATCTCTTTGGCTTTGCGAGAATCACTGCCGCTGTTGAGCAAGAATTAAACCAAATACAACAAAATTACAAGTTGAGTGGTCTGACAATGAATTAAAATTGCGAGAAATAGGTTTAGAAAGATCGTTGTTGCGTATGTTATAATAGAGACCTTTAGATCGGAGTGCGAGTATAAGTACGAGTACAAGATTCTAACAGCGCGCGCGCATTTACCAGGAAACTCGTTGAGGAGAGAACGATCGACCTTGTCCTCTTGACAACGAGTTTCTTGTAAAAGCGTGCACGTGCTTAAAATCTTGTCCTCGTACTCGTACTCCGATCTCAAGGTCTCTAAAGACGAACTCTAAAGCGGTCACTTAAGTGACGGCCGGTTTCACCAATATATAACTGTTTGCAGTTATTGAATATAATAAATAACGTTAAATTTGGTACAATCAGAATTATCGGTAATGTTGACAATAGACTTTGAACCTGTGATAGAAGTGCATGGAGCGAGAAAATGACAAGTGAAACACCGTCTGCGGCAATAACGAAAAGTGCCAGACTCTTTGTCCGTCGGAAGAGTACCTTTAACCAAAAGATTGCGGCCTTTTTAAAAGAAAAAAAACAGCGGCTGTTGATTGAAAATATCAGAAGTTCTAAAACCTGAGTTGAGTAAATCAATGTTTCTGTCAACAATGGTTTTAAATCAGTTGTTGATAAAATGAAACATTGTAAACGGAATGGGGCACGATTCATTGGGGAATCAGGTTGGCGTAGCGGTCATCACTCGCACCTCCTACCTCTACAAACCGGGATCAACTCACAGGGTCTGAACGATCTCAATCTGACTCCGAGGGTTTTTCCCCGGTTAATCCGGTTTTTCTCCCTCAGCAAAATTGACTATCAGCTGATTAAATCTGGCTGTGGTGATGTACTCCGAGGTTATTTATGTATCGTATTTCGGGGCCGAGCGCCTAGACGGCAGCACGGCCCCTTCGTCCTTGGCAATTCAGCCTCTGGCTGCGAGAAAGAGCAAAAAGCGAGCCACCCCTTTACCCAGTCTTAGGGGTAAGTGCAGTGACACGGTCAATAGAACAGGCCTTGTGTATGGCGCAGTCAATGATAGTTGCCGGGTAATTGCGATTAACAACAAAAAGTGCATCTCCAAACTTTTGTTAAAATTCGTGTCGTCACTGCAGAGACGTCGAAAACGTAAGAACTGTGAAGCAGGAATATAATTGAGTGTATGCTTATCATGTAAAGATGAAAACAATAAACAAGAATAGGAATCGGTTGGTTTATAATGACGCTGGTATTGAGACGGTTGGCAGTGACAGTAACATTAATGTCAAACAAATAACGGAGCTTTTACTAATCTCCTAAGTGAAATCAAGTGAAGGGTGAAAAGAGTTAACATAAGAAATAAAAGATTCTAGGTCAGGTCTGCTGCAGGACGTGGCACCCAAATAATCTCGATGTACCGACCAAAAAGGACCATGCAGAGTATAATGAAGAAAAATCTGTTCTTCGCAAAAACCCAAAAATAATTGGCGTAACTGGGACCAATCTTAGTTTTCATAGTTACACCATTAATCTGTTGAAAATAACGGTCGGCGAAAGAAAAACAATTAAACGTTAAAACAAGTTCTGCTAAACGTATTAAAAAGACAGTTGGAGGTTCTAAAACAGTACGGCGATCGAAGAAATGTTTGAGAGCACGAAGTCCCTCGTCATTTGGGATTACAGAAAAAGAGATTTGACGTCCACTTCAATACTCGTCTTCTTCCGTGATTTCACCAGCGAGATTTCAGTTTTTTACCAGGGAGAGAAAAACCTGATCAGGTAACTTTTTAGGATCGTCCAGCGACCGAAAATCCTACAAGGTTGTTGGAAAATCCCCCCAGGTCGGGATATATCATAGCATACACGCTTTTTTTTAATAAGAACCAGTAAATTTTGCCGAGGCTCGTTGTTCTTAATTTCTTTGGCAATTTCAGCCTCAATTTGTTCTTAATTTGTTCTGAACAAACTTCTTATTTCTGTGACCGGTTTTTAACGAAGAAAAAAACAAAATAAAACAAGGTATTGGAAAATGAAACGCCTTGCGCCACACATGTATTGTACAGCTGAATTTATAGGCGAACTACCTTCATTGTTTGTGGAGCAGTCTTTACAGTGAATCTTTTTATGTTTTATGCTGTATCGCTACGTTTTAGTCAATTTTCTACCACAGAAACGTTCCTAGTTATCAAGCCTCAGCCTGAGCTTGTTCTTAAATATTGGCAAAATTGAGCCTCATTGTTCTTGAAAAGTTGATCTTATAAAAAAAGCGTGTATATATACCCCGTATCCGAGTCTTGTTATTTACCAATTTCTGGTCAATAATGTGATTTTTACTGCTCTAAATCGCTACACTAAAGTTCGAAAAAGCTAGTAATGTACTAGGCAGATAGAGTAGGTTATTTAAAAGAGATTCTTTTTATTAAGTTTGGGTCTCATGACCTAAATACGTTTCGCATTCGCTCCGTTGGCGTTTTATCTGTCTGAGATCTAATTAAATGAAAATTCGTTTCTATTAAATTTGGTTGTTAAATTGAGTCTATTCAACAGTTTTCTTTATATTGCTACGCAATGATAAGGATTATTCAAATTATAGAAAAACAGATTGAACTTTTACAAAGACGAGTTCATGCGAGTTTTGCTAATGACGCAGTAAAACTGCTTTAAATAAAATGTCGCAGGTGCTATTAAATTCAGTCTGTCCACGAATATCACAGATGAACAATAATACAACACAAAAATATGGCAAAGATATATTGACAATTTTTTTCTAAAAGAATAATCTGAAAGAAAACGAATGATGACATTTCGTTGCTTTTTAAGAAAGCATTTGGGTTAATTTCATTTCTGAATTAACCAAAAATACAACGCAAATCGTTATTGTTTATAACTGTAATGTAATCAACTACAGCGGAACAAAAAAACAAACAGTAAACGTCAAATATTGGGTGGACAATAAACCAACTAAATCACAGACAAGGCGCGTAATTTTCTTCAGTAATAGCTAAAAAGTATCTGCTGATTTCAAACTGTGATTATCACCGATGAAAAATAATGTAACGCAAAAATATGGGAAAGATATTGGCATTTTTTTCTAAAAAAATTATCTAACAGAGAACGAGCAATGACATTACGTAGTTTTTTTTAAGAAAGCATATTTCGGATTAATTGCATTTCTGAAGTTAATCAAAAACGCCATGCAAATTGTTATTGTTTGTAAAGGTTTTAAAACTGTATTGTAATCAGCTACAGCGGAATAAAAAATATACTACAGTAAACGTCAAAAATGGGACGGACAATGAACCAACTATACTGTATACTACAGATAGGGAGCCTGGTCTTCTTGAATATAAACAGGTAAAAAGTGTCTGATGGTTTCGAACTGTCACGTTCAATGGCCCACGTCCTTTTTGTAAGCGAAAACGTGCTTTACGAAACTACAAAGCTTTATGCGTCAAGGGCTCAGACTGAATTGCATATAAACCGAGAGAAATAGTGCATGATTTCATTTAAACTCCACTTCGCAACTGAAGAAATTACGCGTGCCAAGGTGGTGCCCAAAAATATATTTTTTATATAGTTTGTATTTTTAAAAAAAGTAAAATTCTGGCAAGAGTCCGATACGACTACACTTTAAAATTCGACTACACTGCAAAGTTAGAGAATGTTTGTGAATGTGTGTTCACTATTTTCACGTCATAAAAATCACTAAATTAGTAAATGCTTGCACTTTGGTGGACGTCCTTTATCAACTAAACAGTTACTCGGCACTGAAAACAGCAGGGAAACTACTGAACAGGATGGATTCCAAAATGTGTTTGGGCGAAAAGAACCAATGAGAAAAAGGTTAACACCCGATTTTTATCAGCTCCTAGATACAGCTGGGAATTCTGCTGGTCGCATTATTGATTGATCGCGCAACACTAAATGGTCTTATCAAGGAGCGAATCTTGACTTGTCATCTTCACTCTGGTATTGATAAATTTTTGGATGTTTTTCAAAGAAGAAAGACGACAACACAATAATCTCATTCTTAGTCTGAAGACAGTAAAAACATAAACAAACAGAGAAATTTTCCAACAAAACAAAAATGAGCTCGCCGGTGAATATCGCCCACGCGATTGTGATGATATTGATAATATTAACCAGCATTGCGGGTAATTCAATAACGCTGATAGCAATCGTCCGTACCAGGTCCCTAAGGAATGCCACCGGGGCTTTGTTGGCAAACCTTGCAGTAGCAGATTTGTTACAGGTAATTTTATCAAGATTTTGAATTTATTTCAATCGTTTGCCGAGTTAGTCAACGAGCTACCACGCAAGCCAAGAAATTCACCTCCGCGCGAAAATTTACACGCCGGCAGCTGCCGAGATACTCGATTGGGCGGGATGAAACTCGTGCGTATTTCATCAAGACATTGTAAGGGTTAAAGGCATGTCATCCACCTTAACTTAAAAAGATATAACAATAAATTATAAATATTTGCTCGAGTATAAGTCGATACCGTGTATAAAATGAGCTCCATTTTTGGATCCAAGATCGAAACTTTTTAAAAAGTTTGTCATTTTATTTTTTGCTCGTGTATATAAGTCGAAGTCAGTTTTTTGAGCCGATTTTCGCGGCTGAAAACCTCGACTTATACACGAGAAAATACGGTGTATTTTTATAGCGCCCCATTGCAGACTTCCAAAGCGCTGCTTATCAAAATATAATTAGAATAATTTAAAATTAATTACGAATGAAAAGATGATTTGTAAAAATATGTTATCCTTTAGGCTAGTAAGGCTAATTTGAATGTAGACAAAAGAATATTAAAATCGCCGCCATTTTTCGATAGGGTCTATAGATAGTGACTAGATTTCTACAAATTATACTATGGTACTTTCTAAACATCAATATGGCTTTCGTTCTAATCACTCGAGTAGTTTGGCTTTATTGAACCTTATCAATCAAATATCTTCTATTGATAAAAAAGACACATGTACTGGAGTTTTTCTAGATTATTGGAGATACACAGTGATACTAGTTATGCAACGCTTTCGAGTGGGATACCGTGGAATATGCCACGCGTCACTATATTTTACGTATAGACACGAGCCTTAAGGCGGAATTTCCACTTTTAGAACAAACGTCAGAAGTTGTCCTAAATTTTGAGAAATCTCTACTCGACATTGTCGTGTTACATTTGAATTCCGACCTGAATTACCGAAATTTTCGTTGAATAGAAAGCACCCCTAGAAAATTAGATTTGTGTGAATCTCATCCAAATCTAACCTTTTTAATTCCAGACGATAATTGGTATGCCTCTTATTTTAACGGCCACGATAGCAGATGGTTGGCGCCTTGGTTCAGTGTTATGTACAATCTCAGGACTGTTCAACTCGCTATTCTGTATCACGTCTCTACTTACTTTGGCCGTGGTGAGTTGCGACAGATACCTGGCTATTATTCATCCACTGAACTACGAAGAACTGATGACAGCAAACAGAGTAAAGCTAATAATAGGTGATAATAGCTGTTTGTGTCGTTTACAAACTACAGTATTACAAAGAATAAAATGCTGTGCACGAAGAAAATTTCATGGGAATAATATTTTTATGCTTTCCGAGAAGAAATTTTAGTGGATTACAATAACCTAAAATTTCATTCTCATGGAAAATTAGTTTTGTGGTTTGACGAATGTTTTGCCACAGTAAATATGAACTTGTATGTAATTTGTGCGCGTCGCCATCTTTTGTTGGGAAAAGGAAAAAGCAGATGTAAGTATAATTTTTAGATATTGGAAAAATCAATTTTTTTTGAAAAATGAATTTTATTGTTGGGGAAATATTTTTTGCAGCAATTTCTTATTGCAAGTTCGCCAAAAACCTACAAAATGGCCAGCAAATTCCAAAATTGTGAGACCAAATTCGTAATAAGATTATCAAAATTCAGATTTGACGATTTTCGGCTCTAGATGATATCTTAAGAAATTATATATTTGTAACTGTTTTCTTTTACTCGTTTAATGAAGCTACATAATTACTAAAACGTATCATGATTTCTTTCTCCAGTTAATTCCAGGTACTGTCTTTGTTTTGAAAGAAAATTTTTACACAAGGAAACTCTCAACTTGTTGGAAGCCATTTTGAGTCACTGTCAACGGTTTAGTAAACCCAATAACAGTCTACCACAGATTAGTACCGTAATTGGCTAATAAATCCGTCTAACCGTTGATCCTTTCATCCCCCCCTCCTCCCATTGATATACAACATTTCAAAATGTAAAGAATCTAATTGGGATTTGTACTTTTTTAAATACTTTGAATAAACGATCAAAGTTGATTGCTCGAACTTTCTTTACAGGTTGTGTTTGGTTCCAAGCACTCCTTGTGTCACTGCTTCCGGTCTGCGGATGGTCTCGTTACCAGTACCTCGCCTATGAATTCATCTGCACTGTCCAGTGGGAATATCACATTTCTTATACAGTTTTCCTGAGTAGCACGTGTTTTGTCACGCCTTTGATCGTGACTGTTGTTTGTTACAGTCAAGTCATGCGTCACGCTCGACGTCAGGCCAGAGAAGTACACGCACAGAATATTGGAACAATTGGAAGTTCTTCTTCTGAATCAGCAGGACGACAGGTACTTTTATTTCAAAACATTTGAAAATATTTCTAGTCGTTGCCAATCATCTGAACACGTGAGCTCAAGTGTTGCTTTTGAGGTCATCTGGGCTTAGGTCTCCTCGCTTTGCACTCCGTGACCTTTTGAGATCACATGATCGTGACTTGTCTTGCGTTACAGCTAAGCTTTCTGGTCGCGTCTACTTATTTGGTATTGCGTTACGGCCAAGCTTTCCTGGTCACGTGTACTTATTCGGTCTTGCGTTACGGCCAAGCTTTCTGGTCACGTCTACTTATTTGGTCTTGCATTACAGCAAAACTTTCTGGTCACGTCTACCTATTGGGTATTGCGTTACGGCCAAGGTTACTGGTCACGTGTACTTATTCGGTCTTGCGTTACGGCAAAGCTTTCTGGTCACGTCTACTTATTTGGTCTTGCGTTACGGCAAAGCTTTCGGCTCACGTCTACTTACTTGGTTTGCGTTACGGCCAATCTTTCCGGTCACGTCTACTTATTTGGTCTTGCGTTACGGCAAAACTTACTGGTCATGTCCACTTAGTTGGTTTGCGTTAGGGCCAAGCTTCCTGGTCACGTCTACTTGTATGGTCTAGCGTTACGGCAAAGCTTTCTGGTCACATCTACTATTTGGTCTTGCGTTACGGCAAAGCTTTCTGGTCATGTCTACTTATTTGATCTTGCTACCAAGCCGCGTGTAGAAAGTATGATAAAAAGTAGCTTTGCCTTCAAAGTCTCTTATGTTTACCCCGTTGTCCAACTTCATGAAAATCCTAAACTTTCAAACTTGCTGAAAAAGTGAGCATTTAATGAATTCTGCATTGCAAATCGAGCAAAATGAATGGTCTTTTTTTAAGGGTGTTAAAATTTTAAAAAAAGAATAAATAATGGCCTGCATACGTGCGCCACATTGAACCTTCTAACCGATTCAACCTTGCACTGACTAGAAAAGAGATTTAATTATGTATTAGGTGTACATACAAAACTGGTAGCGCGATGAAGCCAATTGCGAGATTTTGTAAAGGTTAAACGCTTTTTTATAAGAACCAGTAAATTTTGCCCGGGGTCGGAGGTTCAGCCCAGAGGCCGATTCAGCGAAGCTGATTGGAAGGTTGAACTGGGCACTGGGTACACGCTTTTTATTAATAAGAACCAGTAAATTTTGCCGACGCTCATTGTTCTTAATTTGTTGGCGATTTCAGCCTCAATTTGTTCTTAATTTGTTCTTATTTCTGTGAGCGGTTTTTATTGAAGAAAAAACAAAATAAAACAAGGTAATGGAAAATGAAACGCCTTGCGCCACACATGTATTGTACGGCTGAATTTTATAGAGGCGAACTACCTTCATTGTTTGTTGAGCAGTCTTTACAGTCAATCTTTTAACGTTTTATGCAGTATCGCTAAGTTTTAGTCAATTTTCTACCACAAAAACGTTTTTAGTTTATATCAAGCCTGTCTGTTCTTAAATTGTTCTAAATTTCGGCAAATTTGAGCCTCGTTGTTGAATTCAAACTTCAAAACTCTCAACATTAACTTCCGTTTACTTACAAAAATTCCGTTGTATTCATATCTAAATTAAATTTCCAATTATTCAAATTCAAATTTCAAATATTAAAACTAAATTTTCATTTATTCAAACTAAATTAAGTCGCTATTCAATATTCCGCTTCTAACCCTGATTCTGAAGTGTCTCGTGCAAGTTTCACTCATAACGTTTCATAATAACGATTTAAGATATTAAACTTAATATTACTATTTTCTGTTACTTCCGTATCTTATCACCAATGTACCACAGCAAAATGTTTTTGCCCTAAAATTCACGGAAGATAACAAAGATAATTTTCTTTGGATTTACATACGCGAAGCTCAATGGCTAATCACGTGAAGCGTGGAGCTTTCTAAAGCCGGGGACTGAGTACGAATTTATACTCCGATCGCAGAGACTGGCGAAATCCATATAGTGTGACATTTTCTGCCATAGTAAATGTTGCTGATCGTAGATTGGGGTATAAAATCATCGGTATCCATGCAGCAGATTACTATCAGCGAATGAGATAGCAAATACATGTTAAACGATGAAACTCCCCATATTTAGTTTTTGATGATAAATGATAGTTGGATTCAGTATTGAATGATATGTTTCAAAATTATTTTTTCTGTTTTGAAACGTTAACTATTCTCATTTCAACATTTATCAAGATCCCCCAATTTAGGTCTTACGGTTGTTGCCAAGATAACGGGACTGTTTACAAACAGCAAGGAATCATTGTTTTTTACCGCTATTTCGTCTGAAACGTATTTCTGCTTTAAATGAATTATACTGATCTTTCCTTAATAATAAATGAAATAACAAAGAAATGAGCTGTAGTTTCACTTTTGCCTTTTCTTAAACCTTGACTGTTTTCACTGACTTCTTATGTGTTTTCTTTTTATAGCCTTTACATTTAAAACCGTTTTTCACTGTCATGTAATGTTGTAAATATTTTTCCGTGTCTCCATACTACCTGCCTAGACTAGCTACATTATTTGCAGGCGGTAAGTAATTATTGTAAATATCAGATAAAACGATAACACAGCTGAGTTTAGTTGATATTTAAGGTAGCAAATACGTGAAAATAATAAAGAATTTAAAAGCGAATTCAGGAGGATTCTCCCTTGCTTTTTATTTGTAAAGATTGAACTAGGAATAGAAAGTATCTTGCTTTTCGAAAATTTGAAAAAGTACTAGTAGAGATAAGCTGCAAGTCCGTCCTGTTTGTCTATTCATGCTATTTTAGATCCTTGCTACAGTGGTTCGCCACTCTGTTCAACTTATCAACAAAATGATAGCAGTATGGTGTTGTATTTGGAAGAAAATAATCGTCACGTGTCCCAAAGCTCTACCTGTAATTTTGCGTGCGTGCGAATTTCGGAAACGACGAAATTCCTTGCATTTATGTACAACATTCCCTACTTTGACACTGGCTTAAAGTGTGTACCAAACAATTATTTACTTAATTACTTCCACTGATGTGCATACATAAGAATAATGACTTTATAAGGGGGAATCATAGTTAAGATATTGGTGGATAGTCAGGAAATTCGAAGAAGTTTTTGAATAGGAAGATTATTGATTACAAAACGCCAAACCGTCGCTCCTGACCGGGCGCAAGTGCAGCTTTGGTTTGGGGACGTTTTGGCGATTTCCTATCAAATATTAACTTCAAAATTAATTTTCAAATTTCCATAAAATACTCCCAAACCCAAACCTCCCTCAAAATTAATAATCGCCCAATTCTCCTCCTTCTTCATATCTTTATCTAAAAATCTGAAGATATTTCTAAATTTTCTTTCACCTTGGTACTGCACAATGAGCGATTGGTATTGCTGATTTTCGAGATACGTGTATAAAAATCACTGGAACTGTGTCAAAAGTCGTCAAAAATGTCTTTGCCAACTATAATCCCCCTTAATAACAACTTAAATAACTAAGATTATTCTCACATCCCATCAGACAATACTAAAAATACTGCTAAAATTTTCATTTAATCTAGTTTAGTTGAAAGACACACTAATACTTTTTGAAGAGCAGATTATCCCGTAATTCAAAGCTTTTTACTGAATTATTCGACTTTTATCGTGTGCAATCACTCACAACAAACAAAAAATCACAAATGACCAAATGTATACACTTCTTTGTTTGTTATGAGCCGTATTTAAAACACAATTTTTTTTTTACTTTATTTAACTTAAAACAAATAAAAACAGAGCTACAGGAGTTAGGAATTTTTAAATAGCACAGAAGCTTGTGTCAGTACAGCATTTCTTCTTTAAATAGCACGCAAGTTGCAATTGAATACTGGAAAGAAATAGTGGATGACGGCGATATTTTTGAATGAAGAACGCACTAGGTATTTAGTCCAATCAGTCAGGGATTATTTTTCATCGAATTTATGGAACGCAGTCAGTATATCAACATTTACTTGTAGTTTTCACAATATTTACGTGGGAAGGAAGCAGATTTCTGTATAAATGGTTTCTCGTCACTTCTATCTGGTTTTAAAGTAACCAACGGTTAAAGGTTTTCACTGGGGCATGCAGTTTCATATATGTAACCTGATACTCAAATCTATTATTGTATTTATAATTTATTTACCAATTTAATTTTAAAAAAGATAAAGTATGAAAATTTTAAAAAACCAATTAAATTAAGAAACAATTTGTAAAAGTAAAGAAATATAATTTCATATGATCTTTACCTCTTTAGTGTGACCATCGATTCAGGTCGATTGCTCAAAGGTGATTGTTCGGACGGCATCTCTTTCACTGAAACGAACTAATGACGTATTTTAGGCTGATTATAGATTAGTAAGTCTTTTAGGGGCTTTGGCTTCCTCCAGATTATAGCGTGTTTTGTATCTCTCTGTCAGCAAAAGTTAAGGAGTGTCGGGAGAGACCTTGATGAAAGGTAAATATCAGTTCAAGACAGAAATATTACAAGTATTAGTAGGAAAATGTAGTCCAGACAGCAACAAATGCTATTTAGATCGATTAGCCCAGCGGTTGTCTGAGTGATACAATTTTATTGTTTAATCAACAGTGACAAAATACACGCATTTCTTTTTATAATTATATCAACAATTTTATAAGAGCAACGAGGCTTGAATTTGTCCACAACTATAGGGAACTTAAGCAACGAGGACGACAAGACCAAAGACGACGACTCATAAAAATATATTTCGATATTTCGGATCTGCTCTTTACTTCTTTCTGCGAATCATTTTAATGATTAAAAATTTTTTTTTCTCCATGTCAAGCTTGGTGAACAGAAAAACAATCAAATGTTCCTCCTTGAAGGCAAAGAACGCTGAGATATATTTTTCATGTCCTTGTCGTTCCAAGAACTCCAAAAATGGTCTTTTCACGCTCTGTTTTTAGCGACAACGTAACGACGTGCAGGTGGTCAGCAAGATGCGTTCCAACGTGCTGTTATTATGGGCGAGTTTCTGTTTACATTTTTTGCCTCATTAGCATACGCACTCTTCTGTCTGATTCAGCTACAAAAACAAAGCTT
>JAOCPT021002881.1:0-14665 GCA_026546935.2 Palythoa grandiflora | reverse complement strand
ACCCCACCCGCCCCAGTATCTTTCTTAACCTCTCCCCAGTCTTTTCAATGTTTTTTGACCTTTCAAGACTGCAAGCTACGTAGGTTACAGACTTCTAAGGAATGTGCAAAATAAAAATGACGATCAACATCCTAAAACCAGAAATTGAAGAGAAACTGCAAAAGTTGTTTCATATGAAATTTAAAGTTGGCTTTGTAAGGCTCGGCAATAAAATCTGTTTTAACACCATGTTTTTCTGTTGGAAAAGGATGGGGCATGTATAATTTGTAGAAATTTCAGGCTGTAGGCCTACAGGTGTCATATTTATTTAACAGGAGTCATAAGGGTGGGAGGATGGGGGACTATTCGGGCGTTTTTTTAAGCTACCTGTTCTCAAAGCTGGTTCAACCTCTTCTGGGGGAGGGAACCATCCACGTGGGCGAGACTTTGCTGGTCCCAACTGGTACTCCCCCAGAATCTGTTGCAGCTGAGCTGGGTTCAAAGCTGGAAAGTCTCGTCTAATGGATGTCCAGTCTGCCTGTTGAAGAAAAATGCGAGCAACAGATAGTTACAGACTTGCTTAGTGAGTGTCCAATAAAATTTGGCCAGAAAAATCCAGTAACATCATTTAAACATTTTAATAAGAAAATGATGAAGCAATCAATGTATTCTTCAATGCTATCTTGTGAAAGTGGTAATTGGGATGATTAAAGGCATTTTAGTTAATTGCAGATGAAATAACATAATTAGAAATCATGATATGACCTTCATGGTTATGAATGCAATTTAGGTAACTGCGAAAGAGAAGCCTGAAAAAAATTCAGGCTTCAACAGGATTTGAACCCATGACCTCTGCAATACCGGAACACTGCTCTACCCAAATAAGCTATAAAGCCACATCTGTTAGGAGCAGGTTAATTTTAGTGGGTCCATCTATGCCAGTCTTAGTTGTAAAATAATCATTACCATTTGTACCATGTTATATGCAATAACGTTATGATACGACCTTCTCGGTTATAAATGCAATTTAAGTAATTGTGAAAGAGAAGTCTGAAAAAAAATTCAGGATTCAATGGGATTCGAACCTGTGACCTCTGTGATACCAGTGCAGTGGTCTAACCAACTGAGCTATGAAGCTACATCAGTTGGGGCAGGCCAATTTTAGTGGGTCCATCTATGCCAGTTTTAATTGTAAAATAATTATTATGATTTGTACCATGTTATATGCAATAACGTTACGATATGACCTTCGCGGTTATAAATGCAATTTAAGTAATTGTGAAAGAGAAGCGTGAAAAAAAAAAAGGATTCAATGGGATTCGAACTTGTCACCTCTGCGATACCAGTGCAGTGCTCTAACCAACTGAGCTATGAAGCCAATCTGTTGGGGCAGGTCAATTTTAGTGGGTCCATCTATGCCAGTTTTAGTTGTATAATAATTATTATGGTTTGTACCACAGTTATATGTGCACAATGACCTAGCTCTCCACAGGGTGGCTTTTCTAAATGAGCCTACCACAGCTAACTATCACCCTCTGCATCTGATTGAGACTCAACAAATCTGTCAGCCCCTGTGCAGAGCCCAGTATTCAATCCAGCTGGGGCATAGAGGTGGGAGATGCCAATAATGACCACTATGCAAGTCTGACTCCCCGATCAACTTACTTGCAAAAGCTGGACTTTAGGTGTGGCTAGGAGATCTGCAGCTGTAGAAAGTCTTTTAAGATAGCGAGAGGCTTCTTCCTGTAGGCCACACTGCGCTGCCCAGCCCTCCAGCATGTCTAGGTTACCTCGGATTTGAGCTCCTTTTGCCCATCTATAAAACTTTCCTAGTTAGAAAAAGAAAAATTTTAATCTATAGCATTTGTTATGAGCCTTAAAAAATAGAATTACCATAATTTGAAGAGCCAGGTTGCCAAAGGTAACCTGCTATGGATTAGTGTCCTGTCCAGGGGGAGTCAATGACTCTCATCTGCTTAACACTACAGAAACCGGAGATAAGCACTGGATCCAATGGGCCACTTAGGTTTGCAAAAGGATTTAACTTTAAGACTGTATATTGGGCACATTTGAATTGAACTTGTGAGTTTAATTCTTTTCAGCTACATGCCATAAGCATTATGCTTATATTTTACTTCTCCTGGGAATCTGAACTTGTTTGTTAGCTATGCCGTGCTGACAAGGCCCAATAAGGCTGAAACAACTGTTTACATAACACTCTGGCTCAATCTATTAAATGGTCACTGCAGAGGGTAGATCTCAGATCTGATATTATGGAAGATCAAACAAACGTGCAGGAAGTTCACATTCCCAGACATCATCACCAGACATACTGATATACCACCTGACAATCTGGGTACAGCCATGGGGGACTGAGACTACTGACATTCAGTCATTCACTGTCTCTCAGCCATGGCTGCCAGATGATGATGATATCGATGATGCAAGGGGTAATGCTTGCTACTCATGTTGCCTTATGGTGCCATTATAGTGACTGCAAGCTACTACAGGCATACATGTGCTGAAGTTACGAGTTTATGACATAACAGTCTCACCTCCAGCACCACGTTCAATGAGTGTATTGAAGAGAGATGCATTTGTGAAGAAGAACAGATAAGCAAACAGCTGATGGACAATCTCACTGTGAAGCTTGTACATGTGAACCATGTCATGTGTTGCCTGGAAAATATTGATTACTGCATCAACCTCTTGAGGTCTTTTATCGCCATCTTCTTCATCATTGAATTGCTGAAATGGATTTGTATCCAGAATGCACGGTAGTGCAACATACAGCACCTACAGGCATATTAACCAAATCAAAAATTTAGAAATAATAACAGATAGTGCAATCAACTTCCTTTTTAACTTTTCCTCTGGGCAATATTATAGTTTCCCCAACCATTAAAATCCCAACTTCAGTATAGGTCAGCAGGTTGGCCATACTGATTTAACCCTTTCAGCCCCTGGTAATTTATCAACATCTAACTTCTCCTTACACAACTTAAACAAAATTATATAACTGGTAATGAGAAATAAGGAATTGATCAACAGGATTAGGCTTTAGAAGTTGAAAAGCCAAATTCTGCCAAACTGCTTATATAGAAAGTATGGAGCTCAGTTGGGAGAATTTATCAACACATCATTTGTTGTGTTTGGGGCCTAAAGGGTTAAGGTAAAGTTTATTTTGGCACACTTGCAGTGAGTAATTTTCCATAAATAACATTATTATAAATTATATCTAATACATGTATGAAACTCTGCAGAGTTTCAAATTATAATCTATTTAGTAAACCATAAGATATACTGTAGCCAGAAATTGCAAAATTACAGTCACAAATAGTTGCCTGCTCTTTTTTAACGTCTTTTATGTAACTGGGGCTTAAGTGACATAGCTACCCTTCAAAATATTGTATTATGATCTAGGCTTTTTCCAAATTCAGGGGTTTGTAAAGATTATTTCATAAAATTTTAGGACTTTTTTAGGACTTTTTAGGAAGTTTAATGGCAATTTTAGGACCTTTTGACAAGTTAAGATTACTTTTAGGTTTTACTGACTTATTCTGATGCTGAGTATAAAAAAGATATACTGAGACTGTTTCCGTCAGTGTTAACTTCAGAGTTACAGCGACTTTTAACCTCTACTTTCAGTCAAAACTTCAGGGGAAAATAAGCAGACATTTGCCCTTGCAGTCTGTCATTACTAGAGCTTTTTTAGGACTCTCCTAAAATACTTGTCCGAAACAGTAACAGTAGTCCTAAAACTTGATTTTTGAAAAATTAGGAGTTTTTAGGTTTTTTTATGACCATTTGAACCCTTCACTGATGATGCTGCACTGCTCACAAACAAAATCTTCAAATTGAGGCTAGGTGCCACCTTTTGATACATTCGCAGTATTTTTAGGAATCTGGCCTCAACTTGATGGTTTGGTCCATGAGCAGTGGAGTGTAAAATTTTTGGAAGTTGCCTAGTGTTAATATGTTCATTATTATTATAAAATTATCTATAATCACTATTACTAACGTAAATGTTACATACTGTTATTGTTGTAGTTATTTTTATTATCATCAACTGATCATTAACAAACCTTAGTAAGGTGATAAATTGTTTGTTGAAATGTGTACATAATCACTTCCTCCAGAAACCCCAACAGTTCATCATCGGCATTTAGTAGTGCCTCATCTACATGTGATGGCAGCTGTGTCGGTTCACCAACATAAAGAGATATATTCTCCTGAAGGGCATGGAGGAGCTCCAGCGAATTTGACATCCAGAATATCACTGCTTTTAACTGCGGCAACAGTTCCTGGAGTGCAACAACTGGATCTGTATCCCTAAGACAACAATCGGAATGAATATTAAATAGTTTTTGTTTTCAATAAACACACAAAGAAAATGCATTAGAAAATCCTGTATGCTGATGATAAATAATAATAATAATAATAATAATAATAATAATAACAATATCAATTTACAACATATTTATATCTTATTGTTTTTAGCAAAAGGCTAATTAAGGGAAAGGGGGGGATTCTCAGATCTCAGGGTTTAACACTTTCAGCCCCAGGCAATTTATTAAGATCTAACTTCTCCTTACATAACTCCAAAAACTAATGTAACTGGTAAATGAGAAATAAAGAATTGATCAAGGAGAATAAGCTGTAGAAGTTGAAAAGCCAAATTCTCCCATTGAACTGCTTTTAAAATATATAGAACGTTTTGAGCTAGTTTTGGAGAATTTGCCAACATGTGATTTGTCATGATTTGGGCTTAATGGGTTAAAAGGGTTAAAATGTGAAAAATGAAAAACCTTGAAAATTGAAAAAGCAAATTATGTTGTTTTATTGTAAAGATCTTTTAAACAAAAAAAATCTCAATAGCTAATTTCATTTGTCAGTTATTGCAAAATATTTTTTTACCAGCAGTTGGGAAGCTACACGGTTCACTGTTCAAATGCTGCTTTCTCGGTTCCAGTTTTTACTAAAATGAGGGTTGTTAAAATTAATAATGGTCACTGAATTTTCATTATTTTGCCATGAAATTTGGCACAACTATAGAGAAATACTCCTGGTATAGTCCTGGTAATTTTTTTGTTAATCGATTTTTGCACCTCTTGGCTAAAAATATTTGCAATTTTCTTTGTTAGCTTTCACAAACAAAAATTGCTGACATGGTTAATTTGATTGGCACACTTTGACGAAGTTAAAAAGGGGACAAACAGTAGCAGAAGTTAAGATCTGAGGTACTGTTGACTTCATAAAGGCAAAAATTCAAACAGAAGTAAAGTGTTAGTTTATATTTACGATAACAAATATATCAATATAATTTAAATATTAGTTTTGAGAATTATATAAGCTTTTCAGTGGTCTAGGTTTATGGATATGTGATAAATATTAGAATATGAAATATCGCATGAAAACTAGAAAATTATACCGCTCAAGGTGTTCAGTAACCTAAAACAATTTTGTGGTGGGACGAGTGCCTAGTGAAAACCTCTTGGGTTCAAATTAAGTCTGACAATTAAGTCTGAGCCCACATGCAAAGCCCAAAGTTCAATCTTAGGTTTTTGAGGTGGTAGGCACTGAAGCACTAACAACTCAGCCATCACAACTCCTGGAGTTTAAAATTTATATGTATTTACTAATATTAAAAATTATTCATACAGTAATTTTATCAGGGATCATCATTGTATAATAACTCTTGGTACTTACTTTTCTATTGTGTTTCCAATATCTGAGGTCCTCTTCTAAAACAAAAATTAACAGGTAGGTAATAATTAGTAGGTAATGCATCACACTATCGGTGAACAACAGATAAAGTTGATGAATAGTAATCTATTTTGAATTCTTTAAAAGCAGTTTGAAAAAATATTGTATTCAATGATTTCTTTGCAAGTTTTTGGCCAGACATTTTGTGATAGCAGAAATGTAACTATGACTTATAGCTATAGCAACAATATATTTGCTTAAAACCACAATTTTTCAGCTCAGTCCAGTCACTTTGATCATTTATTTAGTCAAAACACTGGTCAAGTTTATTTTACGACATAGATCACAGTAAGTTTTTTCTAACCATTTCTTTGACTTATTAGGGGTAGCCTAAAAAATTTAAGCTGCGGCTAGAAAATTTAAGCTGCAGCTAAAAAAGTTGTGAGTCATTATAGAATGCCCTGGCTAATTTTTACTCTGAACACATATGTCCTCTCAATTGCCCTGGCGAAAGCCTGTGAAGCTATGGCGAATATTCCTCAAAAGTCAAGAGTGCACCAGCAAAATTTGCCGTTCGCCGGCCCTTAACTGAAACTTTGTGTAGTAGTAAATTTAATGCAGTGTCAAGTTTGTTACCAATTGAAAACTAATGGATGCAGTCTCAAGTTTGTTACTGAATTATTAATCTATCTCAATCATTATTTTCATTATCATCACTATTATTACCATTTTGTGTACATTCAAACATTTGTTCATTTTTTAAAAACTTTTAACCTTTACACCATTTTCATATATTACCATTACAATCACTAACATAATTATTTATTACCATTACCATCACCATCATCACCAACATCATCATCAACACCACCATTAACATCATCATTATTCATTGCCATTGTCATCATCATCATCACCAACATCATCATCATCATCATCGTTCATCACCATCATCATTCATCATCATCATTTATCATCATCATAACCATCATCATCATCACCATTACCATCACCAACATCATCATCAACACCACCACCATTATTATTCATCACCATCACCATCATCATCAACATCATCGTTCATCACCATCATTAGTCACCATCATCATCACCAACATTATCATCATTCATCACCATCATCCTAACCATCATCATCATCATCACCATTACAATTACCATCATCATTACCATCATCATCAATACCACCACCATCATTATTCATCACCATCATTATTCATCACCATCATCATCATCATCATTAACACCATCACCATCATTTTTCATCACCATCATCATCATCATCGATACCACTGCAATCATTATTCATCACCATCACCATCATTATCATCACCAACATCATCATCAACAATATATTATCATATTATTTTTAATCAAAATAGGAACATTTTAATTTGCCACCAAATGTTGAAAGCTCTTACCCAAGCAACACTCTGTATTGTTGTAGAACACTTCAGCATGAGCCGTCTCGTCTGCAATTCTGAATGGTGTCTTGCTGAATGTTCAATGCACATTAAAAGCAAATAGGCAGTTGTAAATTTATAACACTCACTGTTAATGTCAAAGATATTAGTAATCATATCCAACAGGTCATCTTCTTGTTCAATATTAAAAGAAATTGTTAACCTGTGTTCATTTGATGCCAAACCAGAGTAACTCACATCACCATTTACTGTCCTTGCAAACTCCAAGTACTTATCAGATAAACAGTTTGAATTTGTAACTTCTTGACAAAGTGAATCAGAGTTTTTCAAGTTTTTATGAATCATCAAGTCATTTCCATATTGTAAAGTTTTCATCCACCTAAAATGGAAAGTGTCCTGGATATCTTGTGTAGCATCCTTAAACAGAAAGATGTAATATGCCCCAAGGCTCACCAAGTCTCCAGGATAAAGCTTTGTATTAGTTCTTATTGAAATACCATTTATTCTAACATCAGCATTCCTGTGAGGTTCTAAGTATGCAACAAAACTCACTATGCAGTCTTCTGCATCAAAATCTTCCTCACTGGTTTCAACCCTTTTATTGATAACACAATGATGTGAAAGAATGTCTGGTGCAAGAAGTGTAATGTCAGGTCTGTTGTCTTCATGAATATTTTCATGGTAGCCAATAACGGCTACTTGCTCATCCAGCCTATGAATTAACAAATCTTCATTTTCACTGTATCCTCGCAGAAGAAGAAGATAGGGCGTGTCTGCTGGTGCCACAAGGGGATTAAACACTTCTGACTGTTGTGTAGAGCTGTTAGCATCATCAACATAAGAATGCTCATGTTCATGTGTTGTAGATAAAGAACCTGTACCATTAATACCAGTTACAATTCTCTTTTCAGGATGGATTGTTAACCCTTTTTCAAGTGCCACACTACTTCTTGGATTAAAGAATGAAGTATTCTGTGTTTCAATTTTCTTCCTAAGCTCAAACCTACGAGAGAAGCCCTTTTCTGGTTTCCATAAACCTTGGAGAACAAGAGGTCTTTCCTTGTCACCACTGACTCTAGAATATTCTGTTATCCATTTGCCAGGGTTTTCATTATCATTAGTTTTTGTCCCAGCTGGTTTAGCAAAGTATCCAATCACATCACACAATACATAATCTGAGGCATTCTGAGGATCCAATGAATACCTTTCAAGAGCCTGTCTTACAATTTCTTCTGCTGTAGTAAGGTCCGTTGCTCTTACACTCTTGTAGTTTGATCCTGGTGATACATGGTCACCAAATACCTTCAGAACACCTGGTGCAAGCTTGTTTGTCGATAACTCCACTTGCTTTCTACCACCTGAGCCACCTTTCCTCAACTTAAGAATTGAGCTAAATGATTTCTTCCGTCGCCGCTGACGTGCTTTGTGTGCATGATGGGCACTTCTATCTTGACTTCCTGTTGACCCATCAAAGAAAATTCCCAGGGGGCTTTTTATTTTCCCAGTGCTGGAATTCAAATGGAAAATGTTCCTTGCTTTGTCACCTGCACTTTTAAAAGATCCAGTACTACTGCCATGGGAAGAAAGCGATTTTATGGACCCTTGTTTACTTCCCTGTGGGGTGAATGTTTCTGTGCTACGTCCTTGCAATGGCTGAGGTGAACTGGTCCTTATGCCTTCCATACTAATTACCGATGCTTCCTGATCTTTTTCTTCAAGTGTTGGTGTATTAAGGCCACCATTTGGCACTGTAGCAGCACCTTCTCCCGGAGTGTCTGTTGATGCAGGTTTTAAGATTTCAAGCCTAAGAACAAAGCATGGGTTCTTCTTTGCATTTAGAGCAATTTCTAGAGGGCTGTCAGAAGGATCTAGGCAAATTTCATCTGAAAAATGACAATACAATAGACTCTTTAGTGGTAAACATTTTAATATTTTGGTTAACTTATGCACGAATCAATTCCAAATACAAACACCCCCCACCCTGGGCAATTACTTCCAGCCAACTTTGATACAGCCGGAAATTTGATTAATTAATTCTCAAACCCCAAGGCATTTGACAATAGATTAAAAGCTGCACATCCAGGTATTAATTCCCATGGTGTCATTAAGATTACTTTAATTTTGATGTAACAGAATATTGTTTCTTGACATATGAATAAAGAATGATGGTACATTTGATAGTTTTGTTTAGTGAAATACTTTGCTAATAATCCATCATTAATATTGACATCAACTTTAGTCATTTTGTTGATAAAAATTTACATATTTTTTTACATTATATTGTCCAACATTTTATATATGGTTTGACTGAGAGGAGGGCATTTGACCATTATAAAGGCAATGGACAGTACATGGGCCATATGCAGAATTGGAATAGATTATAATAGTCTGCTAGGCCAGGCAATAGACTATATTTTCTAGAAAAGTCATTGCCCAGGGATTTACCTGGGAAGGGGGAGGGCACGGTTGCGTTTTGCAATTGACTCATATGTACATCAAGCTACACAAAGCTTTCTAAATCTGACGGGCTTTGACTATTGGGGAAACAAAATTGTTAGGCCAATGAAGGATGTTTTTTAAAAACCATTTTAAGACAGTTGATGGGGGGAACTTTCATTTTTTCATGATAATTTAATTAATTTGTCATTATAATTTATTTAAAATATGGTCATCTTTATGGCAAAAAATTTTTTGACAATGTGACCACGCGGTGTAACCTACTCGTTCTGAAAATGAGACTTATAAGCCTTGTTCACAATAACTTCTATTCCAAAAAGTGCTTTGGAAATAGCGTATAGTTACTTAGTAGAATATATATATAATTATATTACTGTGTACCAGTATATGTAGTATAATAACAATCTAAACAAGAGCTCTGCAAGTTGATGCCTGATACAAACTTATAACAAATTACTCGTGAAGAGAGATTGCGAAAAAGTTTTAAAATAATTGTAAAGAATTGTAAATCTAAAACCGATCTAAATTTAACCCACGGAAGTGAACAAAACTTGCTATATTTTATTTGGAATTTTGTTTTTTTATTCTATAGATAAAGATGTATCACTTATATACAACATATAGTAAATAACAAGAGAAATTTTTAGTTTATCAGCTCTTCCTGATACGCTTCCGAGTTCCGGGACAAAAATTAATCACTGTGAATCGATGACAACTCTTCACAGCGGGACGGAACGATAAGCGTATCCTTTGATCAATATTGCGTGCGCGTATTGTTTATTGTTTTTTCAAAACAGTTAAAACTTTGCGAGCCATATTTAACAAAACGAATAACTAGAAAAATATCAACTACTGAAAGGTCTAGACAAAACAGAACGAAACCGAAGAAAGTAACAGAGACTAAAAAATATAATTAATTACATTATTAACATCTCGAAAATAGGGGAAAATTGTTGTCTGCGCTCGTTGCTATCGCTCCATTGATATTGCAAGAATGAATCTTGGCAAATAAACGAGCGCTTTACGGGAATATTCACCGCGTTGTTTGTTGGTCTTTAATAAGTGCATCGACCTGTAGTTTGTATTTCTGTTCGATACTAAATGCAGTTTCAGACAGTTAGCCCAAACAAAGACGAAATCACCGATGGCGTTAATATATAATTATATGCAGGCACGAAAACAATACGATCTTACGAAAATGTTTTAAAACTTGTAGTTGTACCGTAAAAATATGGAAATATTTTGAAAATATTCTCGCTAGATGTTTTAAATATTGAAGTACAGTATGAACGAACTTCTCGAACATTGTAATATAGTGTACAATTTAAAACGTTATCATCGCATGCGATCGATTGTGAGCACTATAATTTCAATATAAAAGACAAAGAGATATCACTTACCTTCGTCATAAACCTCGTACAGTCTAGCTTTCTTTTCAATTTTTGACTGTGCTAAATCTGGTTTAAATTTCTCGATCAACGTCGGTAAAAGTTCAGATACCAAAGATTCATTGGTCAGTCGCACAGCTTTTGTGAGTTTCTCATTCCCATCTTCAAAGTAAAACCGTAACGCTCCCTCGAAGTTCAAACCCTGTAAGGTAAAATATATTTTGTTTTGTTAGGATATCGGTCTCAGTAGGATCGATACAACAATATCGTATATCAAAGATACAAAAGTATTATTAGAAATGATACCACGTTGCTATCTAAAATAGATTCATTAAATACAAGTGTAAAAATCCGATTTTTCGCTAGTTTTAACGTTAAACGCTCCAGCAGTGAAAAGAAAAAAGTTACGTGCTAACTACGTGTTAAGACAGAACAATAAATTCTTGCTCAAGCGTAAAGACGTCAAGCAAGATTTCTTTCAAGAATAAATTCCCAAAAAATATCACGGGTGGAAAAAAAAATGAGTTAAGTCTTCCACTCTTGACCTTAATTGTTTGTACCCGATTTAGTAAGCAAGTTTAAACGGATTCCCCCGAGTTAATTCATTTACATGCACAACTTCTAAATAATACACGATGCATCCACCTTTCGAAAGTTTAACAGAAATACCATAACACAACACAAAGTTGCGGTTAATCTTTACCTCTTTGAGGCTGAGTTTGAAGGCACCTAATTGGTTTCTCTTGTTGTATGAAACAATCTTCTCTGACAGCTCTCTCCTGTTGATTTCAAGTTCGGTTTGTTCATCTTGCGGCTCTGATTTGTCAGACGAGTTTGCTTCCTCCGCAATGTTTCTTAAATGAGCTAAAATCCGAGGGTCTGATAGGATATTGGAGGAAGAACGCTTCTCAAACAAATCCTGCGCTTCCGCGGCACTGATTCCATTTTCCATCGCTCGAACCAGGAAGCCATTCGACTGCTAAATTCTTTTGTGTAACATTCTTGATTTCTGTTTCGGCGTCGCTTGATTAAATTCGCCTCCTTCTCGGTAAAGTTATTATAATTCATAGTTGGCCTCACATAGCGCCAATTCTTATGTTTCCTTTCATGGATTACTGAACTGTGATTTGATTGGCTCAAACATAATGGTTAATCGTTTCCTGGGAAAATAAATGGAAGGCTCTTTAACAAAACAAATGCTGTCATTAAACCTAAACAGATTTCTATGAAGTTCTGTAAACAAATAGGAGGCAATAAAATATATTCGATGGAATTAACATGTGTTCACACAGACAGGACTGGACTATGTTCCAAAGTGTACTATGTTGGTCTTTGACCTAAAACAAGAATTAGAAAGTTGCTACACAAAACGTACTTGTTCAACAGGCATAAAATTATTCATAGTTTATGCCAAAGGTTTGTCAACTGTGGAGGAATTTTTGGTTTTCAATAAATGACGGTTTATCTCTATACCTGTTAAACAAAGTGGAACTGAAGGCCAGTTGACTTTAAAAATCTTGCTAGATATGGTATGAGTTTATCAAGGTATTTTCAAGATACAATAGAATCATTTATTCAGCCATATGTTTAGAACTTTGAGGTGACAATATGCAATGCTACAGTGTAATTATATTTTTAAAAGAATAATAAACAACACTTAATTGGAACATGCTGGTGCATCTCTAAAAATTCTGTTTTCAAAAGCATTAAATAGACTGGGATAATCCCAGATTACTTGCAAAGAAATTGTAATGACATCATTTATCTTTTATATCTTTTAAATTTTTGTATTCAATTCTTCATTCTCTAAACAAATGCTAATTATATACAAACTTATAAGTAATATATACAATATGAGCAGGAGGTCTGAATGAGGTTTTTTAAAACATTTAAAACCTTATACAGATTGGATGCTATATATAAATATATAAGTAAATACATGTATTACTTATCAAATTCCAACAATGATTAAAGCATATTTTGCGAAAAACTTTAAAGATAAAATATTATTTATTGCAGAAAATCCAAATTAAAGTTGTATGCAAATCAGGACAAATCTCTTACAAATATACAAACTCAGTCATTGCTATGATTTTCCATTGTGTTTGTCTTATGAGTTCTTAAAGAATTTGATAAATAGCAATTAAATTTGTGTGTTAAGAAAGATCACTTAAATTGTTAGATCTGTTTGCCTTAATTTCAGTGGACAGCTGAACTTTTTTTAGGGGTACAGATTTATTTATCTATTTACAAAATTCAACAACAGGGGCAGGGATTAACCCATAGAGCATGGATCTAATAACAGGTTCCAGATTACAATACTAATAGTACCATATTTACTTGTGTCTAAGTTGAGGTTTTGAGACGTGAAAATCGCCCTTAAAATCTGACCTCAACATATACACAAGCAAAAAATAAAATGAAAAAGTTTTAAAAAAAGGGGATCAACTTATACACGACATTGATTTATACACGATATTGACTTATACATGTGCAAATATGGTAATAAAATAATTAGAAGCAAAATAGATTGACTCAATCACCTGGATATAATTTATACAAGCCGTGATTGTTTTATAAAGTGGAGGCTAAGCTGGTTTTATGATTCTCATACTGATGTTTGATCATGAATTGACCACTATCAAATGAATATAACTATTGAGAAAAAGACTAGTTACTTTAAATCCTTGTATAACTAACAGAGCTGTAGGCAGCAATTTTGTCTGGGGGTAGTGTTGGGGTGAAAGCTTGTTAGGTGGATGGTGTAAGTATGTGCTGCCCTAGTAATTTGTCAAGGTTTGAACTTGATATTTTTTTACTTCTTGTCAGACTATTTTGCATGGGATGGGGGGGATGGGGGGTGAGTTGGCCCTGTTAAATCAAATAACTTTTGTTCTGGTTACAGTTTTTGTTTACCTCCAGTAATTTGTTTCTTTCTCATTATTCTTCTTATGGACACTCAGTCTGGTAATAACTGATCCACAAGTTTAGTACTATGTGGCAGATGGTAGATGTAACATTACTTACCTTCATCCACAGTCAGATGTCTTTAATTTAGTAACAAACATTTTACATTTTAAATGCATTATTAGGGGTGGTGGAATATGGGGGGACTAGCTGCCCCCCCATAATTGATGGAGGAGTCCTGATCCCCCAATAAGTGGTGGGGGAGGGGAGGGGGGAGAGGGTCCTGACCCCCCAACAATTGAGGGAGTCCCAATCCCCCACCCAATAATTTTATGATAAATGTGATATTTAATGTCCAGCATTAAAGTTTTTCTTCTCTTTCCTTATCGTTCTTTTCAAAAAGTACCACTACCAGATTTGGAGCCCAGACTCGCCTCAAGGTTTAAAGGTTTGTCATGTGCCTCAAATACATTGTAGCAATTGGGTGCTTTCTCCTCCAATAATTTTTATCTTTCACCATCACTGATTATGTGTCTATTTTAATAATGCCATGACTAACATATATGAGTATTAACTATTTCAAAATCAACCAAATATTATTTGGTTTTGTGTTTCTGTACGTCTGTATCCTGGCTAGGAGATATTAGATAGTTATGAAAAGTGTATTATTCTTTTACCACCGCCTGGTTAGCCTAGTTGGTAAGGCGCTAGTCTGCCGTGTGGGAGGCTCGGGTTCGATTCCCGGCCGGACCTTCACTCAGGGTCTTAAAATAACTGAGGAGAAGG
>JAOCPT021001958.1:0-14677 GCA_026546935.2 Palythoa grandiflora | reverse complement strand
TGAATTTAGGTTGAAAAAGTAGACCCTATCGGGCGGCACATACCCGTATAGTCAATATATGGCAGTATCCCCCCCCCTCCAAAAAAACCCCGGGGTTTTAAGGTAAAACGGATCAAGGTTGCATTTTCATCACCCCAGTAACGGATCAAGGGCTTGCTTTTGACCCTGTCACGGTCACGCCATAGCCAAACGCTGTAGTTTGACAGCCGAAAGCAAATAAATTTAACCAGCGGCAGAAAACATTTATATCACTAATATTTATATAAACAGTTGTGTTGACAAATTCTTTATTCGGTAGGTCTAATTGAATTCAAAATTTTGCTTTCGAATTTCGTGCGAAACCCGCATATATCATGGAATTTAAATATGATTTTAAAGCTCTCGAAAGTTTAAATCAACTTGCGAAAGATATTTTGAAATACTTTAATAGATTTTGAACATTCGCTTTCAGATCATTCGAAATCATAAAAGGAAAGCATTTTACTGCAGGGATTTTGAATATTTCCGGCAAACAGCTACCAAATGACTCAGGATAATCTTGCCTGTATTTAATATGTATAGTTGTTTATATTTTTAAACAACTGCTTGAGTGCACGAGTCTGCACGTGATCCGAACAAGGGCAAAACGAAGGCCCAGTTCAGAACTTCGCATGTGACGAATCTAATGCAAATGAGGTAGAACAATAGAGTCTGCTCGTTTGCATTAGATTCGGCACATGTGAAGTCCAACGTCTGAACTTGGCCTATAAAGCAACACAGCTTTACTATGCATATGAATGCAAAACAAGCCACCAGTTCTGTTTTGGGTAATCCCCACTTATTTATGTTACCAGTCGTTTTCGATCTTTTTCGTGAATAATATTTACGATATTTCGCTTCATTTTAATGTATAGTGTTTTTTCTTTATCGTTAATTTATTGCTTTGCAGCGTAACAACAACAACAGCAACAACAACAGTTTTATTTATTAAATTACTCTGATTACAATTGAAGTCAGCCCTCGCAGTTAGTCTAGGACTATTCGAGGCGAGGGCAATAAAGAAGGAGAAAACTAGTATAAAAATTTCAGCGTAAATGCTGAATCGAAACAAAACAACTGGTTCGCAAGCATCAGTGTCGGACCGCGTGGTTTCAGTTGTCCCAATCGTGAAATAGAAATTGAAATGAATTATATACAAGTATTGTTCAGTTATTGTTATATTTTCTGGCTTGGATGTGTTGCGTACACTGAAAAAATTATGAATTACTTGGGCCACAAGATAAAATCAACTCGTTTCAGCCTGTTATTTACATACATTTATTTAACAATTGTATCTGCATTTTGTTTAAATTGTTTTTGCAAATTTCAAAATTTTTGGGTCAGTCGGTCGACTGGAAACATAAAACGAAAGTAGCGATTGCTTTATGGTATGTTGGAAATTATATTTTTTGTGACGTATTCTTAAGAAAGTAATGTTTACAAGTCTGTCTAGAAGTTGACATCCTATCGCCATTACCAATTGGGTTTTAAACACAAAAGACAACATATAGTTCCAAGACCTTAAGTAACATTTCTTAATATAATCAGAAATTTGCTATTGATTCATTCTATTCGTTGACGGTGGAGTTACTGGTAATCCAGATATCATTTTCCTTTCCGCTCAGGTTGCTGTCCGCTATAAAACATGATGCTGCAAATTGCGTGATCTTCCGCTTAATCGATCTCAATCGACATCGTTTTAGTGGTCAAATAAACAATTTAACATTCAAAATAAAAGAGAAAAACACTTAACGGTTAAGCACGTATGCGTGATAGAAGGCATGGATTGCTACGCACTGCTCTGAAACATCACACATGACGTCATTATTGTCCAATGACCGTCTCAGCGATCGTTCCGGAAGCTGCCACAACAATCTCGTAATTGATGTGCAATATTTGATATTAATCAGCCCGATGATGGACAATAGCCCCCGAATAGTGCCGAATTTAATCCGTACCAGTTCGTACTCCCTATTAGTATTACCGGAAAAGGAAGTTGTATTATGAAAAAGTGAAGTACCACTCGAGGTGTCTCAATATTGAGCAGATGTTGAAACCCTACAAAGTGACCGTCCGTTTTGCTTTACAATAAATATTCAGTCTTTCTACAATTTCAAATGTTTAAAATTTAGACAAAATTTTGAACGCTAAAAACTTCAGAAGATTGTTGAGTAGATCTCAGATCAGAATGCATTAATCCATTAATCTTGTTGCACCATGATTAACTTGGTTGATTTTACCTGGATCATGTTAATTTGCGATTTACTATTTTAAGTTTAACATTATCAAACATTGTGATGAGAGTATACAACGGAAGCGGTACACCAGTCTTGATGTTTGAGATGTAACCGCCGACATGGAGTTTTTAAATAAATGTCTGTAAATTTCAAACTCATTGTCCAGCTGTTTTTTAAACGCACTAATTGATCACTGCAATTGATCGTTCTACGAATATAATATGAGTTGGTGGTTACAGTCAGTTTTTTAAAAGATTTTTAAAAGGAGGCCGTGAATAGCAAGATTGTGACCCCATTCGTATATAACGAATGAATGAATGAATGGATGGATGAATGGATGGATGGAAGCAATTCAACGTGTTTTGAAAATATCCAATGCAATTTCCTAAAATGGAAACGGGAAGAGAACAAACGCTTTAGCTTCCATCGCGATCCAAATACAAATCAAAGTCAGTTTGTAATGTCAAGAAATGCCGAAACACAAATATTACTTTAAACTAAGAATAAGAATCTAGTTTACAATAAAATGTACATTTGTGTGTATGATCAAAATTTGTGTGCAACTTTTAAAACCAACAATTTGTGGAAATTAAAAGCGTAAAATATATTTATTGTTTTGTTTTAGCTTTTGCCCCGTGATGTAAGCATACGAGACACATTTCTTCTTTAGTTTAAATTCCTTTAAGATCTTGAAGCTTAAAGCATTCAAACCATCTCAGTTTTATAAGGAAGTATACAAGGCGAAAATATAAAATTGACAATTTAACAATAAATAATTTTTTTAAAACCAAAAAAAGGCCCGCAGCACTTCACTGAAAACTTTGTGGATAACATTTGATTAACTAAAATGAGACAACTTACAATTTATATATAAAAAAAGAATTAGCACAAAATCCAGGCTGAGAATTTGTCACAAATTTAGAATAAGTTAAAATCAAGCTGAGGCTGAAGTTAATAATTTCGGTATTTTGATAAATGAAATCTTACAAACTGTAAACTTGATGACGACGAAACGACCCAAGGCCAAGTTGTAATCAGTAATGTTTCTTTCAAACTCACATTAACTTCAAGAAAAACATTCATTAGGTTCAATTAACGCTAAATCTATGCAATTTTGTTCGGTAACAGCTGTAATGCAGTTTTGGAACACTCTGGAAACAAGAAATTTGAGAACAGTTTTACTTTGCGGCTCAAATATACTCAATCAAAATTTATACTGGTTCTAATAGAACGTGAGTTCGTTCAACAATAGAAAGATACGGTCGAGTAAAATTCTTTTTGTTCAAGACACTTTTGTCAAGTTATATTTATGTCTATTGTGATCATCTTGGCTTTTTACATGCACGGTTTTGATTCTGATCCAAGAAATCGATACAAACTTATTTGTTTATTCGGCAGTTCTCAAGCCAGGGAAAACCCATTCAGCCCGCTGTGCGGACATCACAACAAACTCAGCAGTTAGTTCTGAATCCGTTCGGCTGGTTCTTTTGAGACCCAACTTAGGCTGCCTTGTGCAGACAACACTAATAGCATCTTAACTTGTTCTAATCATGATCATATTCGTGTTTGCAACAACTAAAGGATTTAGTTTATGATTGAGTCACGCTTGTTTGCGTGCTCGAGCGCTGATGCAGAACTTTTTCCGTGCATTAGAACTAATCATTACTACATTGAGAAATGCAAGATCTCACTGGAGTATATTTACGCTAATTCAAAGCAATAGGATAAACTATTCCATTGCAGCCAAAGTTGCCTGTTGCAGTATAACAAACTGAATAAAATCGTATTATATCAGTCACCAAATTATCATATTCAGTCGGTCTATAATAATATTAGTACTCTGTGACTCTTCCCATCCTATATATGTCAGTCACTGAAGTCGCTGTGTTTGTTACTTGGCATAATTCTTTTCCATGGACGCGAGAATCAGATGTTTTTGCAACGCGCCAGCAGTTTTGAGTCATTTCACCTGTTTTCTATAGTTCCCACCGCTAAACAACGATTAAAATTTGATTTTAGAACTATTGATAACAGTTGAAAAGAATTTCAAAGAACATCGTTAGGTGCGAACGGATTTGCGGAAGAACTTCGCATCGATTTCGAATCGTTCTTTAATATTCGACTGGTATTAAATTTTATTAGATGTAACCTTCTCCCCTCAAGCGATTAAAAAGTTAACAGATTTCGTGCCAGAATTTGTCCACTTCACGGAACCGGAAGCTGTATGTGACCCACGTTGTAACAAGACGTGGCTTATGCAGGTCACGTGATCGCTAGTGCGCAGGCGTAATGACCTCATTCAGTTGGCGTGTGGATATAAATAACCTTTATGGCAAAGAAATTTCATGATAAAAACAAAGGGTATTCAGTCGAGAACCAGAAAGGACTTTCAATTGAAAGAAATTTATGACCTGTGTGTTCGCAGTTTCAGCGACCGTTCAGAAGAAAGAAACCGAAACCAAAAGTCAAACTCGCACCGTTATAAAGTAAGAATACTCTAAAAGAAGTTTTGTAATATTTACACCGCTCATACTCTCCGAGATTACGTCAGTTTTTTCTCACACGTTCGAGTTGGATTAAGACAAGAAGCTTTGTTAAGCATTTGAAAGCGGTCGGCCGAAAAACCATCGAAAAGCCGCACAAAATCTATACCAACTTCAAGAAGAAGTCTTCATGTTCAGTATCAATTAATAGCCGCGGGCCGAGTTTTGAAAGAAAGTTTCTTGCGAGGGTACACGACTTAGAAATTCACATTGGAGCGCGTAGAGGGCCCGCGAACGAGGAGATCATCTCGTATAAACCGACGTCTTGCAGTTGCTGTCTCATACGAGAGTGCTATGGGATCAAGAATATCGGCAGTGAAACGAAATGACCACAACGACAATAGACAAAGTGGTATATTTAAGACTCATATACCGATTCGTGAGGACGAAGATCGCGCGAGAGACTTGGCGAGACCAGAAAAGATCGATAATCTTTTAGATCGACCAACTCTACCGGAAGCGACGCAATTAGAACACGCATGGAACCCCAATGATCGTTCAGTGAACATTTTTGTCAAAGAAGATGACCCATTTACTTTTCATCGGCACCCAGTTGCTCAGAGCACCGATTGTATTAGGACCAAAAAAGGATACAACCGAGGTTTTCATATGTGGGAGATACAATGGTCGACTAGGCAGCGTGGTACTCACGCCGTTGTAGGGGTGGCAACTTCCAAAGCAGCCCTACACTGTACTGGTTATCATTCTCTTGTTGGAATCAACGAAGAGGGATGGGGTTGGGATATTGTCAGGAACCGTCTTTATCACAACGAAAAAGGAGTTTCTCAGCTCAAATATCCAGTTTCTGGAAATGTAGAGCAAAACTTTGTGACTCCGGACAGGTTTCGCATTCTTCTCGATATGGATGAAGGAACATTGGCTTTTGAGACGTGCGAAGGGAAATACCTTGGCGTCGCTTTTAGGGGCTTGAAAGGGAAAACTCTCTACCCTGTTGTATCAGCCGTTTGGGGACACTGCGAGATCACAATGCACTATTTGGGAGGCCTCGATCGTAAGTACTTTTGATGTGACTTTTTGTCAGTGCTGTGATTTTTTGCGCCACGTTTAAGCCACTTCCGCTTTTATTTTGACAATTATTCACCTCTAAAACAGGCAATACCGCGTGTTTAGCTCGTGGGGTTTGCGCTAAGAATATTCTATCTTCCTTTATTTGATCAAATCTTGAGTTTGGGCTAAAGTTGTATCTCTTTGCTTTTGATTTGAATTTCATTTACAAATAACCCTTTATTCGGATCTGTTAGCCAACTAGCGCTTTAATGAAAGTTTTTCTGGCGCTTTTGATTTCCTGTGCGTCATACACGAGCGACATGGGAATCCTAAAGTCTTTTGTTCTACCCTTCGTGGGTTTTTGCTGTTGATCCCTTGATTCCTGTTCACAAAACCGCCGGAGAAATATTTCTTGAAGGCCACTTGTCAAAAAAAATCTTACACAGGCATATGAAATTTTAACAGGTTAGAAATTGTGAACCGATGAAATCATACTCGTGAATTACAAAGAGACTGGTGAAATATTCCCATCTTAGGGGGAATCTACTGTACGTGGTTTGTTTCTCGGAAAACTATTTTTCATTGAAAACGAGTTACGGAAATAAAAATAGCTGCTTGCTGAAAACATCGGTTTTTTTAGCGCGCCGGCTCTCCTCTACATACAGTTCCTTTGTTAGTTTTAGTCAATGGAATTGAATAATTCATACTTTTATTGTTTCTGTTTGGTTTACAATTTATTTGAACTCAAAGGACTATAGTAAATATCTGGTAACTGTTAAGCGCTTTAGATGTCTTGCTGTCAACTTTGTGATTTCTGGCGTCTTTTTGTGACTACTGAACTATTTTGGTCGCTGGTGGTTGCCTTGTTCAATGCCAATGATAAACACGGATGGATTGAGGTCGCGCGTTCAAACAAAGACCACCTTTTCTTTCAATAGCATTGGACGCGTGCCGCCTGCCAAACTTTTTCCACCTGTTGCTTATGAACATGTAAGACTTAGAAATGCTAAGTTACTGGGTGCTCCAGTCACCGAACAAAAGATTGCATTTGAATAGAGCGAAACAAGGCAACATTTTTCTAAGAAACAAAAGATTCTTAGAACGCATGCAATATTGTTAATTATCAACTGCAATACCCCCATTCACCTTTCAAATGCCTTAAATAGAGTTTTTGAGGCTAACATGAGCTGAAATTTTTTATGGTATCTTTAGCGTAAAACATTTTAACTATTGAGTTGGAGTGAATTCATATGGTAAACTAATTTCACTTCTCGTCATAAAAGAAAAATTTTATCTTAAACACAGGGAAATCTCTTGGTTGATCATATGGTAGGAGTGAAAAACCAAGATCAGAATGAATTGAATTGTAAAATTACCAATTATTCTTTGTATAAAGCAATGACAAAGAAAGTGAAAATTAACCGATAATAATTTGCAAAACCAAGATAAGAAACAAATAGATTGAGCTTAATTTTATTCACTCAAATCTAACAGGCAAAGATGTGGCAAAAACCCTCATCAACTTCATTTACAACCCCAGTGAGATAAAATGTGAATAGAATGGAATTCATTCTAAATAATAACAAAAGAATGACTAACTAGCTCAGCCAGAAAACAGGACAAAGTACTTAGCTATAAGTTAACTCTAGCTGACATTCTCATCCAGAAATAGCTGAACTGTTTTCATGAAAAGCTTGGAATAATATATAAATTGCCTACTTTCGCTAAAGATTGTTAGCTAATTAGTGGAAATATGAAGCTATAACGTGTTGCAATAACGTTTGTTAATTTAGATTAACAAACTAAATATGGAAGGTATTTTTATAAGAATGATATCGTATAGTATAGTGCAGTATAGTAAGTCATGCAACTAGAATCCATGTTAATTTTTGGTCATTACATTGAGAAACTATGTATTTTGTGTTATATATTCTGATATTGGCATCCAATTTTAAAATTTTGACATACCTTTTCATAAATGAATTTTGGTTTGTTGTTTTTCCAGCTCTTATTTAAAACAATTATTAACCTTGACATTTTATTTAATTAAAAACTCTTGATATTTATTCTAAGAATGGGTTGTTTTATCTTGTAATGCCATTAACTCTGATGTCATTATATTAATTCTGAGACACATGAGGTTGTTTGAAGTTCATTTTCACTTAATCATGTTAATGTGAAATATATGCCTGCACTAAACCAAGCATAAAATACATTTTACCCTATGCTGTGTTTTAGGAGTTTGATTCTTCTGATGTTTGAGATTTCATTTATCCATCTTCGTGGCCCAGACACTTCTTGATTTATTGTCGTCAATCCATATAGGGAGGTATAATATGAACTCAAACACAACAGTTTTCTTCAAGTATTGAAAACATTGTTGTTCTAATTATTTTGTAAACAACAAAAGTCACAGACTATATTTAGAGAATTCCAAAAATGTCATTTTCCACAAAATTTAAGTTATTAAGCAATTGTTTGCTCCATATTAACATTGTTGTCACAACAAGGAGATGACTGCTGATTGTGTCTTTGCAATTGGATTAACTTTTCTTCTTGAATTTTTTTTTTTGCTTTTTATCGTATTTATATATGCTGAGGTTTTTTTCACTTTGCCAGCTCTAGAAAAATGTTAGTTTTGAGGCCACTGTGTGGATTGTATCACTTTAACTGTGTGGTTTGAAGAAGTTTAACAGTGCCATTAATAATTTTATAAAATGTTTCCATGGGTAGCACAACTAGTGGGGCACTGCCCCAATGATTTTTACTATAAAGTGCATTATTTAATGTCTGGCATTAAAGATAAATTGATTTTCTTTACTTACATTTCTTTTCAAATAATACTAAGTTAAAAAAATGTGTCCCATGGTTAAAAAACATTTTAGTGATTTAGCTTTTTTACTAATGATTATATAAATTGCTTTTTTGATGTGTCCCCGAATGAGCTTTAAATTCTGCCGCTTCAGGTTTAAGCCTTTAAGCATCAAACACGACAAATGACATGTACATTTTACAATTCTCCCAACTTAATTAGCTCAATGCTTTCTTTCAGTTTGGGAGAATTTGGCTTTACCAAAACGTATTCCATATGATCAAGTCCTTATTTTTCTTTACCAGCTGTATTATTTAGTTTCAGTTATGTAAGGAGAAATTAGATGTTGATAAATTGGTTGGGACTGAATGTGTTGACAAGAGTTTTTGACAGTTGAGTAACTGTCCACTGTTTTATCTTGTAGCTGAACCTCAACCGCTGTGTGATCTATGCCGTCGTGTTGTTAGGAAATCCATTGGTAAAGAAAAGGTAACTAAATCAACAGTTGAGAAGCTACCGGTTCCTCACACAATGAAGAGATACCTCCTGTATCAGCAGTTACCATAACATGAAAGCCGACACAAGTTCTAGTATTAAAATTGTTCATGAATGGGGAAGTTTGAATTTCCAAATCTTCGATTCAGACAAGGATCAGGTGAACACAGTGGAAAGCATCAAGTGGTTATATATTTACGTTTACATTCCATTTGCGCTGTACCTGAAGAAGATTGGTTGTAATATAACACTGTAATGACTTCATTTTGGTTGAAGCTACAAAGACAAGTGACAGGAGTTGCACAAGATACAACTGTGGAAGCTTTTTACCTGTTTTAACAAATTTGTTAAGGTTTTTTGTTCTGTTCTTATGAAGGATTTGTCATAGAAACATCATTGGACTGACTAGCAATACACTAGGCTGCGAGCAGTCTCTTTCTTTTCCTCAAAATCAGTCGAATTTAGACGTTCGAGTGGCAAGTTCTCCAAGCGAAGAACGTTTTGAAACTGCTGACCTATTGTACTGTGGGCGGTACAACAGGTCAGCAGTTTCAAAACGTTCTTCGCTTGGAGAACTCGCCACTCGAACGTCTAAATTCGACTGATTCCGAGGAAAAGAAAGAGACTGCTTGCAGTCTAGCAATACACACGTTTTTATAAGAACCAGTAAATCTTCCAAAAGATCATTTTTCTTTAGTTTGTTAGCAACTTTGGCCTCGATGTGTTCTCATGTTTTGGAAAAAAAATGTCTAGCATCACACTTAAATTGTATGACTAAATTTAGTAGCAAACCATTTGCACCTTATTTTTGTTGAACAGTCTTTATGGCACAGGTTACAACAAATTAGTTATGTTTTCCTGAGCTTCTTAAAGTGTTCTTAAAATTTGGCCAATTTGTTGTTTTGAAATTTTTCTTATAAAAATGGGTGTATAGTTGTAAAAATTTGCATGTTATTGCAACTCATTGCAAATATCTTCCATCATCTTTTATAGAATATTTCTGAGTATGGTAAGTTTCAGGTGTTTATTTTTGTTTGTTTTGAATTATTGGTGTGAACAATATCAGGAAACAGAGAGACTACTTCAGTTAGCTGCAAAATAACAACACATCTCATACTGTATTTTTTTAACTTCAGAATCTAGTTTTTGACGATTTCAACAACTCATTTTGCGCTGTATATTATGTCATTGCAACCTGCAGAATTTATATCAGTTTTGGACTTTAAAGTTTTACTAAAGGACTTAATCAGTTAATGGATTAATAATGATACTGATAATATTAATAATACTGATGGACGACATTTACTAATAGTGTTAGAGTTCACTGATATTCAGCGAGATTAGATTTTTCATTGTTCGTATTTGGGAGTGAGAAATGTTCAAAAGTTGTAGTAATATATATATTATATATATTCATAGGTATTGCTACATAGAGCTTTGGAATTTTTATTATGGGTGGTAGATCTAATCCACAACTCATCGTACATTTAGGAAACTAGGCTATCTATACAAAATATTTGCAAAGATAAATTATTTAAAACTAAAGATGGGCATTTTGACTCAAAGAATTTCGATTTTCTCAAGCATTTTAAACTTATAATGTACTGATGTGGAATGGACAAAGTTATTATAAAAGTGGCTATGAATGCAGCTTTAATATTTTATGTTATTTAATGAGTCTTACATGTTAAAGTTTATTTTATGATTAATATAGTTGTAGAATCCTAGTATTTATTGATTGATTGAGGTGAAATTTAAACCAAAAGCTTAAAATTGCTTGCAGCAGTCTAGCTATATAATATGAAAATTTCAAGTGAATTTGCAAAAACAGTTCCATACACAAAATGTTATATTTTGTTGTTATAATTTTATTGTCTAAAGTTGTATTCTTTTGTGATATACAGACATTTAATTGTAAAGAACATTCTTAACAATTCTTATAGCATGCGGGGTAAGGCAAACTATTTAAGATAAGCCAAATATTACACCTTCATGTCAGATTGTAAAGTTTTCTAGTTCAAGATATGCTTTTAAAATATTTATTGAGAGAAAAGTATAACTTTTTAACTATATTCCACATAAATTCTAGCTTTAATACTCTTTCTGGCATAGATAATGTGTTGTATGCAAATACATATGAGCTACACATGAATTAATTTAAAACAAAATTAGCTGTCTTCTCATTTTTCCTGTTGTGTGATTTTCTTAATATGTGTTATTACACAACAATTTTATATATATTAATATAATATATATACAATCTCTAGTGCTTATTTGGTATTTTTAAATGAATAGGAAATTTTCGAGCAATATTGCTACCAAAAAAAGATTGTTTGTCGTCATGGTTACAGCTTGTCATTCTTTTGTTGAAAAGAGGAAAAACAGTTGCATCAGTTTGACCATAAATGAAACCATTTGGAATAATCAATCTAAGATATTTTTAAAATCTTTAATTTTGGGTAAAGAAAAAGTGATGTTGTCAAAACCTTTGGAAGCTCTAGTAGATTGCAAGCAGCACATCTTGTCATTGTTGTTCCTAATTATTTCTTACCTATGGAGTCAAAAGGTCGAAAATAGTTAGTTTCTAATGAAGAATCATTTTAAAAATATATTTATTTTAGGCCGAAACAAAATTGAGAGTATTTTATCGTAAAAAGGCTAAAATGACGATATATAACAACTGCAAGAACAAACAGACTTGTACGTTAAGTTTTAAATGCATTCTTGAAACCTTCATTTCGAGAGAAATACTTTACAATTATTTCTGATAATAAACTGCTTAGAGTATTATTAACTTGAGTTGTGTCGTCACTGCGTCGCCAATTTTAGTGAAATACTGCGTATATAAAACATTTTGTATTCAATTATTTTTTTCTTCCCACAGATAATATTTTGTAACCTGAAAATAGACATTGGGTCAATATTGAAAGGAAAAAAATTGTTGCTATGGGCAACAGACCAATTATAATTAAAAAATATTTCATAAGATATATAATTAGCAGATAGCTTGTCATTCAATAATTTACCAACGTTAAAATTATGCCTTAACTAAATTTTATATAGAGAAATTATCGTTAAAATTGAATAAGGAAACGTAATGTGGCCCCAATATCTTGCGTGTTTTAAATTGTTGTAGACGTTCCGGCATTTTATTTGAGTCGAAGAAACCTACATTTTTGGGAAAATACGTTCAGACAAAAACTTTTGGCTTCGGGCGTGTTTGTAAGGATAATTATTGATAATTAGGTTTTCCCAGTGTTTGCCAAATATCAGGTTTAATTGTGCCGAGATTTGAGTGGGCAAATCACGTTTTAAGTATTTGTGATTTATTCTAAATCATTCACGAGGCTCTTAAAGTGATTTCTGTTATTGGCGCCAGTTGCTTCTTCCTGTGTTAAGATTCAAAAAAGTTAAGCACCACTTGAGAAGATAACACAATTTTCTCGACTAAACCAGAGACTGCGACTTTACTATCTAAGTTCAGCTACTGGAAATTATTTGTCATCGTGAGACAAATTTACCAGTGACAGGCGACGAGAGACATTTTAAAAGGAACAAACACTTAATTCGAGAGAGGCGATGGTCGTCATTCCCGTGGGGTTAGAAGAAGCGTCATCGGAAGGGAGTGTAATATTTTTGCTGAAGCAATCAAGGCCGACGGCCGGGTCACGGTCATTAAACCGCTCTCGTTTCAGCGAAGTTTGTCTTTAGCCCTGTTCACACTTGTGAAATAAGCACAAGCACAAAAAAATCCAAGTGCGAATGTGCGTGAAATTAGCACAAGAAAAAATATTTTCCTTTCTTGTGCTTGTGCTTGTGTTTATGTTTATGTTTATGCTCATTTCGTTTGTTTCACCAGTGTGAACATCCGTGAAACATGCAGTGGCAAAGAACAAAAATAACGAATCACGACACAAGTCCATTTTGCGTGTGTGTACTTTCCATTTCTTGCGCTTATCCTTATACTTGTGATTGTGCTTATTTCACGATACAAGTGTAAATCAGACTTAATTGAATTCTGTTGTTATCCAAAGTACGCGCTGTGTTGTTTTTTCCCCTGTTGCTTATCGTATCTACGTGCTATTAAAAGAGGTGTTTTCCTTCGACGCTTTGTTTTTCTCACTGAGCCGTGACGCTGTACACATACCCGATGACGTATATGTTGAAACAAGTCGAAAAACAACTTAAAAATAGAATAGTTTGACCTTATTTTTCAAAGTTGGAAAAACAAGATGGCTTTTGTCTTGAAAAAAAAAAGAAATTGTCATCGATCACTCTTGATTTTCTCTTGTTTACGCCAAGAGGAAAAACGCTAAATATAGAACAGTAGGAAATTGCATAGACAGAACGTTCCTTCACTCTTCAGAGTTCGGTAAAATTAGCCTGTATCAAGAAAGACGAATTGCTCGATTGAGACGAATTATTCGTGGAGATGAACTAAAAAAATTGCAGTTAACAGACAGTTTAGTTTGCTTAGTGCGTTAGCGTAAATTCGAGACGAACTGAAAAGACGAACTGCGACCTGACAGTTTGTGTCTGTATTTACCTAAACGAATAATATGTCTCGGTTGAGTAAATCTTTGAATATCCCAAATCCTTGCCCAAGTTTTTTTACTCTTTATTTGTTTTTTGTTTTTTTAAAGTTTTTCGTTTTTTTTGTTCTACGTGCTTTTTGTTATTGAGAACCAGTAAATTTTGCCGAGGCTCATTCAGTCATCGTTCTAAAATTTTGGCGACTTCAGCGTCAAATTTGTTCTTAAATTGTTCTTAAATTTTTCATTGTTCTTTACATAGTTGTTCTTATAAAAATAAGCGTGTATTCGACCTCATTTATCAAGACTTTTTACAAAAAATGCCTGAAATCATTGGTGACAAAACAAAACTTCAAAAATGAATTCGTTGATAATAAAACCATTGTGATTTTTTTTGGCATGTTTACGTGCTCTGAAGCTCTTTAAAAAATAGAGAAAATTGATGTATTAAAAATAAAAACGATCTAGTAAGTTCTTATTATTTTTACAGAGGTGTTTTTTAAAGCGCTGTTCGGCCATAATATTTTGTAGTACGGATTATCCTTCAGTATTCTAGAACGTACCAACCAATCAACTTTGATTAATGAACGTAACTCACTGATAAACCGGTGGCCCACCTAAAATTTTTATAACAATTTACACGTCTATTCTAAATAAAAAAGATAAAGGATAAAAAGATGAATCTTAACAGAAAATTCAATATAAGAATGACACAGCTACAAGGAGATTTTTATAATCCGTATTTCTTTATGACACTAAATCCTCAATTCTTTCATTGGGGCATTAAATGTTGCGTTGACTTATATAAATCTTTTAGTTTTTTTTTTCCACAGCCCGACTACACGTTTTCTTATAAGAACAACTTTATAAGAACGAGGCTCAAATTTGACAAAATTTAAGAACAAACTCAGGCTGAGGCTTGATAACTAGGAAAAATTTTGTGGTAGAAACTGTTGACTAAAACTTAGCGATACAGCATAAAACATAAAAAGATTCACTGTAAAAACTGCTCAACAAACAATGAAGGTAGTT
>JAOCPT021001023.1:0-14681 GCA_026546935.2 Palythoa grandiflora | reverse complement strand
ACGTCGAACTTCACATGTGCCGAATCTAATGCTAATGAGCAAATTCTATTGTTCTACTTCATTTGCATTAGATTCGGTACATGTGAAGTTCGACGTTTAACCCGGGCCTAAATTACTACGCCAGAAATACAACGTATTACGTAACAGTTTTTCGTATAATTAGGTCTTGTCAGATCGTAGTATTTGAAATCAAATTCGTTAACACAACCCAAAGTACCAAGCTTCAAAGCACCTCAGTAATACGCTGTATCGAGAATCGGTGCTTAAATAATATAAAAATAAAAGAAAAAAATATAAATAAACTTAATTGATTGCTGTCACAACATTTTTCAGTTTCATTGAAATCATTATCACAAAAAAATCGAAACTTTCATGTTTCGAGGCGTCTCGCCTCTTCTTCAGAATGTGGCCGCTAGCCAAAGCGAAAACATTTAAATACAACTAAAGAGAACAGAACAATAATGTTGGAAGTATTATGTAATTTAAAAATGTTTTAAATGTTTTCTTTTGGCTAACGGCTACATTCTTATGACGAGGCGAGAGGCCTCGAAACAAGTAAGTTTCGATGTTTCTTTCCAAAATGATTTCAATGAAACTAAAAATATGTCGTGACAGCAATCAATTTTATTATATTTCCTCTGCTAAATCGCTGTTTTGGAAAAATATAAATGTATTATTGCGTGGTGTTGTACAATAGGTATTTCAAGCTTCATTGTTTTGATATACGTACTCTAAATTCTAGCCTTTCAGTATATTATTTGCATATAAATTTATTTATCAATTTATCTTGGTTTATTGTTTGTGATCTGGTTTTATCATAGTTGAATGGTTATCACCATGGGAGAAAAGCTGAGAAATATAATATACTAAGGTCAGACTAAGAGAAGAGAGAAAAGCAGGAAGTAAGAATGATTTTTGAGGCGGCACTTGTACTGCCTTGACCAAGTATCAGGAGGAAATATCTCGGAACTGGACGACGAACGTGAACTAGGTTAAAATGGAAACTGATTCCTTTGTTTGTAGCAGAGACGAGTACTTGTTCAGCGATTTTGTCAAGAAGTTTAGCCTACCTCAACTTGTTAAGGTTGAGCAAGGCCACGATGGCGAGAACGAAGAAACATCTCTGAGTGGGGGACAGATTATGACTTTGCATAGCATGAGAGAAGTAGATACGGTCGTTGCAAAAGACATCCGAAAAAGAACGGTTTACATCCCCAGAAATTGTAACCAGAAAGTAGAATTAGTGATGAAAGAAGCATGGAATTGCCACACAGTTGCCGAACTAAGTCAGTTTTCCCCAAAAGCTGTGAGAGTCCTTTCCATGCCAGAAACAGACCAAACTGTTAGTATCAATATTGGGGATAAATTGACTGTAAAGCGAAAAAAGAAAAAGTATCTAGAATGCGAAAACCAAAGCTGTGAGCGAGTGCGTCTTCCAATGAATCTTCAGGCACGATTTGTTGCTTTGTACGATGGCAATGAATACTTAATCCATCAAGTCGTAAAGAAAATGCCGGTAATGGTTCAATTCATAAATGCCATCGAGGAAAAAAATACCGAAGCAAAATCCATTTTTAACTCTTCGCTGGGAATTTTGACTTTGGAGAAAGTTTTAAAAGAGGAGAGTGTTGTCTGTTCAACAGGAGAATTAAACAGCAGCAAACGATATGTCGTAACAATCCCAAGAAACTTCAACATAACAGTTGCGGCCATGAAAAGCACAACTACTGAAGGCAGCTTTTTGAAAGATTTAAATGAGGGAATCGAACTCGCAAAGGTTGATACGCTAGAAGCGGAGAATATTTATGCTTCACGACAAGAAGTTAGGGGATATATGCAGCTTTCGCTATTCAGAGCTCAAAGCACTCGACCAAATCTTCCTGGTCCGGCAAAGAACTTGCTGGAACGTTATGCAACAAGTAGTGGGTACGCTTCGCTTGCTACATCACGCGGGAAGACTCCTGGAGTTAAGGCGTCTATTGACGAAAAAACGTTTAACTCAACAAGCAATTCTAACTATGATACCACTTTAGACAAGAGATCGGAAAGTTCAAAACCAGTTTATCCGAAATTAGAACCGACAGCAGGGAAAAATTCAATAAGACTTAGTGGGTACGCTTCGCTTGCTACATCACGCGGGAAGACTCCTGGAGTTAAGGCGTCTAATGATGCAGAAACGTTTAGCTCAACAAGTAATTCTAACTATGATACCACTTTAGATAAGAGATCAGATAGTTCAAATCCAATTTATGCGAAACCAGTACTGAAAGCAGAGAAAAATGAAAAAATCGGGGAACAGCGAAACAAAAAAGAAAGCAAGAGAGAAATTGCATTTAAACCACCATCCAAACTTGGTATCCAGAAACAGGTTGCTGACCTAACCAGCTTTTCAGTCGACGACGTTGCTGAATTATTAGCCAAACACAAGCTCGGTGCATTCGTAAATACTTTCAAAGAGGAGACTATTGACGGAAGGATGTTATTGGAATTAGATAACGACTCTTTGACTGATTTGGGATTGAGTAACTTTCAAGCAAAAAAACTTCTGATGGTAATCAATGGATGGAAACCAAAAATAGAAGAAACAGAAGCCTGATCATTTATATTTTTTCTTTGATTCAGAAAATGTACAAATTCTTAAAAGAACAAAATAAAAACAACCAACATGATTACACGAATTGAGTAAAAGGTTAAATATAAGAACGATTTCTTACGATGTGAACTCTAGGAACCTATGTTAGAATAGAAACGTAGTTGAAATTTGAGTGTATTTCCATGTTATGAAAGTCAAATATAGAATATGAATGCTTGAAAAAATACTTCTGTAAACAATATAAAAAGAATAGATTTTAATAGATGTTATCAGTGATTTTTAATGGGTTTTTAAAGGGCTTTTTAAGTATTCTTGCACATGGTCATTATTTTAGACTTTTGAAGTCATTAACAGCTAAATGAAATAAAAGCACTGTTCTTAAGCTACACGTTACTGAGCACTGTAGTAATATCTTGTGCGTGGAATATTCTACTGAATGAATACCGGAACAACGATAAAGCAGGTCAAACATGAACACTTTTAGGCTATCGTGTCACCCGCCAAAAACCCCACGAGGCACTTCCAAATATAGGCACACATAGGGAGCCTCAAATGTATCTGTCCTGTCCCAAGAATGTTTTAACAAGACATGTTCAATGTTTCTTTGGAAAAACTAATGAAATTAATCCGGGCACAGCGATTCGTAGGTCCAATCATACAACCGGATTTGGAGTACGTCTTAGGTATTGACTAGGAGGGGGAGTGGCTGCCGTGGAGGTTGGAATTGTTTCAGTATAACTGTAACAGGCTCAGCTATAGCCCTTGTTATTTATTGTCGATGACTGTGAAGTCTCTGCTGGGTTCAGGCATGGGTTCAGGTGTGACTGGAACCCGGGGTGCCACACTTGAATCTTCTGGTGCGGGAACAGGGTGAGCATCCTCTGAGTCACTAGCTGGCAGGAGATTATCCACATGGGCATGACACATTCGCTACCGACTCGTATCTGCTGAGCAAGGGGTCCCACACGCAAAATTACTGTCCCCTGACACCAGTTATCTTTACCCCGAAAGTTACGGACGAGAACCTTGTCTCCAGGAGGAAGACTCGAGGATTTTGGTCCGTCCATCATCATGCTGGAGCAGCAACAGTCGGCTGCGGGGCTTCCTTTACAGAAACAGTTTAGCAGGGGTCAGGCTAGTAACTGTGTGAGATGTGTTCCTTCCTTCTCTTTTTTCTCGCATACTAGTCAGCAAGGCTTTCTTCAGTGTTTGGACACGTCGCGCAGCTTCCCTTATTGATGCTGGGTGATGGCGGGACATACGTGTATGCTGTCACATGAATTGGTCTAGTTCCTTAGTAACAAAATGACGGCTATTATCCAACACCATCTCCTCTGGAAGTCCATATGACTCAAATAATCTAGACAGTAGTATTAAAGGCGGTTGTTGAGGCAGTAGTGAATACCTCCGACCATTTTGTATGGGCATATACTACCACAAAATTGTGCACACCATCCTTTTCTGCGCAATCTATGTGAACTCCTTGCCACATTTGAACAGGCAATTTCCATGGAATCAGCATTTGCGGAGCTGTTGCCGGTTGTTTCCGAACAAATTGACATGCATTACAATTCTGCACCATAGCTTCAATTGCCTGGTCGAGTCGGGGCTACCACAGGTATCTCCTAACTAACGATTTAAATAATCCGACACATAACTTGGGTGATCGGCATGGAGATCCACAAGTTCCTTTTCCTGTAACACCCCTGGAATGTCCACTTGAAATCTACAGGGAACACAGCCCTGTTTCACCGGCAGTTCACGATAAAGAAGGGACGCAGAGATTCTTTATCAACTTGCTCGAGCCATCCACACTTAACAAACTGTAACACCTTGCAAATCACTGGGTCCTTTCTGGTTTTATATGCAACATCCTTGACCGTAACAGGAAGGCCATTTAGATAACTGAAATGAAATATTTCACTCTACTCTGGTGCACTTGCCTTATCTGAAAGGAGTCTCAACAATCCATCCACATTACTATGCTCAGTAGTTTTACGATAAACCACATCGTACTGGTGGGATGCAAAAAACAATGCCCACCTCTGAAGCCGTGCAGCAGCCAGGGCTGGGATGGCTGACTTGGGGCCCAAAATGGCCATTTTCGTAAATCCCTGGCTTTATATGTACTGGTGAAATGTTTTCACTCCGAAAATGACTGATAATGCCTCCTTCTCCAATTAAGTATAGTTTTTTACTACCAGTGAGAGTTCTGGAGGCGATTGCAATAAGGCTTTCGTCTCCACCAGGCATAACATGTGATATCGCTATCGATAGGAAGGTTGACTTTATAATGGGTCAGAACCTTTGCTGACTGTAGCAACTCCTTTGCAATTGCAGACTCAAAAACCTGTTAGCACTCTGGTGGCTAGGACCATGACACATCCTCTCGCAGCATATTGTTGAGAGAGTGCAGCAATGTTGAGAGATTCGGTAAGAATTCGCCATAACACTGTAGCATTTCCAGGAAAGACCACAACTCTGTGACATTGGTTGGAGTAGGTGCCTCAACCTGGGGAAGGGTGAACACCTTCAACATTTATCACATATCCCAGAAACTTGACTCTCTCCTGTAAGAAATGACACTTGGATCCCATATCTCTTAAGCATACTCAGCACAGCCTTCAATCGCTTCTGGTGCTCCTGGTTGTTCTACCTTTGTCACAATCCCTTCCTTTTCTAGTCGATCAAGTTCTGATTGAGCTGTTCAGGGCATAGGGGACCGGTCGAGCCTTATGAAGCAGGTCTACGCACAGCTTGAGAATGGACAGGAACCCAGGCTTCAAACTCCTTGATTTTACCCAGACTTGAAGTGAAAACACTCTTAAACTTGGCTGTCAGATTATCAGTTGAATCAAGAATAGAAGGACTAAACAGTTCTCACCAGTCCAGCTGAACAAAACCCAGCCATTTGCGACCCAGAATAGCTGATTTTCCAACGATTAGCGGCAGCTTGACCCTTTGACACTGGTACTCCACATGCACTTCTGTTTCACCACTTAAAGGCATTACTGATCCGGTGTAGGTTTTTAAAGTAGTGCCGGCTAGCTGGCCTAAGCTTCAGGTGAGCCATTAGTCCTCCCAGAATAAACATTTTCTAGGCGATAACTGTCGAAGAAGCTCCTGTGTCAACCTCTAATGGAACTTACCTGCCTTTCATTTACTGTAAATATAATTGCCTCACTACCATGTTCCTGCGTGAGAAACCAAGTGAATCATTCTTCTCGGTTTCATCAGAAATCTCAACATATTTTGCATCGCTGGATTCTTTAGATGTGCAAAATATCTTGAGATGATCCTGTTTTCCACATTTATTACGCTTGTATTTCCTGTACCTATATTTATTACTGTTAGTGTTATGACCTGCGATACCACAACAATAGCAAGATGTTCCTTTCTTCTTCAGTACCAGAGAAGAAATGAAAGAGAACTTTAACAGCTCTTAAAACATGAATACATAATTAGTTAATATTCAACAAAAAGAAATATGCAGCAAAATTTGAAAAAGAACGTTCAATATACTGAGTCATCTCTCATGACGTCTAACATGATTTGGTTTCAGCTTCACCACGTTTTCGAAATCAGGCTGCTCAAACGGAATTAGATTGAGGCTTTCCTTAATAACTGGACTTTGGTCCTGTTCTTCAATTATATTATTAATATTACCTGATATTACATACAGTTGTTGAAAATAGGATATTCAGATTAGTCACAATAATTTATTCATACTTGTTGCATGTGCTGGTAGGGGAGGTCATAGCTGGCATTATTGTTTATACTTTAACCAACTCAATCAAACCAGGTAAAAAGATCTAACAAATTATTCTAAATGTATTTCTAACCACAATAAAAAGCCTATTTTATGTTGTATTTTATAACAGTGTCAGTTACACACTTTTTCTGAAGCAGAAGTAGTATAAGTATTTACAATTAGCTCATAGCATGCGCACCAGTTTGCAGTAACACGCACGAGTGGATTTTGGTGGACGTTACAGTGTTCTTGTTGAAGATTCTTTAAAAAATGTACTCTCAAGTCACTTACATGCACGCGTATTTCTATCGTGCTGCTCTAGTCTAATCTTTATCACGACCCGGGATCACGTACATGGAGAAATGACAATAAAGTCAATATTACGCAATAGAATATTTACAGACGTCAATCAAACTCCATCGACCATGTATCAGCATTTTGCCTGAGTCCTTAGGTGATCTAATGTCTCTCTGTAGAAATTAAACATGGAAGAATATGTTTGCTGGGACGAAGGAGAGTATCGCCTGGATGATTTTCTCAGAAAGCGATCTCTCCCTCAACTCGTAAAGGTGGTAATTGGCTATGATGGCGGTGACTCAGATACGTGTTTAGACGAAGGAGAGATTATAAATATAGAAGAAGTATTAGAAGCAGGTTCAATTGTTTCTAAAGACGAAAACAATCAAAAGCTATTTATTCCCAGAACATGTGAACAAAAAGTTGAAGTGATATTGCAAGGAGCGACAAGAAGTTATTACGAAACTGTTGGTGAATTATGTGAAGTTTTTCCAACGTACGTTAGGGTTTTTCCAGAATCAAGTAAAAAACATAAGCGCAGTTTATGCCGGAGCTTTAAACTTACTTTGATCGGCATCACAGAGAAAAGGAAATATTTGGAGTGTCAAAATCAAAATGGAGTCAAATTTTGTCTTCCTATGAGTCTCCCAGCACGATTCATTCCACTTGAAGATGGACGAGAATATTTCGTTCATGAAGTTGTAGATTCGTTTAAAATGCCCGTTATGGTTCAGTTCATAAACTCAAAGTATGAAAACAGTTTTAAGGATTCTGCTTTATTTAACACTTCCTGTGGTATTCTTACTTTTTTAGACGTTTTGAAAGAAGATACAATTGTTTACTCAACAGAAAGCCAACTATCTGACGAACTGAAAACAAGAAACACATTTATGATTCCTAAGAAAGCAATGAAAAATATTATTGTTGTTGGAGGAAAAATAGCAGCTGCTAACGAGAATGACTCCATGCGATTTACCAAATCCTTGAGTGAAAATTCAGATTCCGTGTTAGATGCTTTAGAGTCAGAGGGTGACTATACCCCACTACAATGCATAGGTGAATACATGCATTTGCTGATGCCACAGAATGTTGAAAATGTTCATACTGGAGCTGTCGCTCCTAAACTACCGTTGAACACGGTACAACAAAGCGAAGTGGCATCGCTCACAGCCTTTAATGTATCTACGGAAACTGATATATGCGAATGCGAAGCAAGAACTTCAAATTCTACAAAACATCCTGATGAGTGTTGTTTAGAAAACGGTCATACATCCAGAAGTAAATGTGCGTCACGAAATGACGGAGAGTACATCAATTTACTCGATCATATGAGCGCTCAAAATGTTGGTGATCGGCCGATTCCTCCTCAAAAGCCGTCTCCGAAAGATTCACCCAAAACGCACAACGCACAACATGGAAGTGAATATATAAATATTTTTCTTCCTAATGTTCAAAGCGTTTACACAAAGCCAAAAGGTGTTGCTCCCAAGCCGCCCCCAAAGCCTCATGGTATAAAATGTCAAAACAGCTCCACACTTACTGCATTACGTGGTGAGACAAAGGAAGTTAACAAAGTTACGAAGGTTTGTAACCTTGATGACAGCTCAAGCAAATCTTTAGTCACTCCACTCGAAGAAAATTTATGTTCAAAAGTCGAGACGGAGGAAATAAAAGAAAAGTTAGCATCCAAAAATCTCAAAACTATGCTTCCTAACCAACAAAACTATGCTGATATTTCTAGTTTATCGGTGGAGAATGTTGTTGAATTGCTCACTAGAAATCATCTTGATCAGTTTGCAGATGCGTTCAGAAGCAACATGGTCGATGGAAAACTGCTAATGGAGTTAGACAGGGATTGTTTACACAGTTTGGGCCTGAACAATTTTCAGGTTACGAAACTTTATATGTTGATCAGAGGATGGCAACCCAAAACCAAATGAGCGCGAAAATTTTAGCTTAAAGTTTCAACTCTTTTGCTGTTCTTGTATTTGATAGTTGTAGTAAACAAACAGAATTGACCGAGAAGGAGAAGTGACTGAGAGTGAACAGCTTTTCGTCGAAACCCAATGGCATTGTATTCAATAGTTTATTCATGCAATTATTGATTTACAACAATAAAATCCAAATATTGACGAATGGAAGAGCTTCAAAAGTGAATATCTCGGGAATTAATCAAGGGTAAATGGCAACGATGACTTTACTTAGTCAACAAAATACTCCAGTTCTCAAAAAAGTAAAAGATAGAATACTAAGAAAATATTGATTACATGATAATACGATAATATAACAATGATGATGATGATAAAAAAAATAATTTAGTTATTGAAGGAAAAGGAAATAGAATGATCACAGCAATCACAGGCAAAATGGTAACCGAAGTTCGTGTAAGCTTTGATCTTGACTTGCTCTAAGATCAACATCAAACAGAAATAACATTGTCATTACATAAAGGAAAAAAGCTGTTAATTTTATATGAATAGTTTCACTTAAGCCTGATGATCTTATTTACAATCCATTTAATAGCCGCTTCTTGTCTTGAGTTGATTTTTAAAAAATATAGAATCCTTAGAATTCAATCACTGCTTTCCTGTGGTGACTATGACAACGATCACAAGCCAAGAATCTATCATGACCATCACAAAGAGATTAACTGACTAAGTCTAAGAATAAATTAATTAAACTGCCGAACCGTAAATTTTGAAAAATAATTTGGAGAAATAAAAAATATTTTGAAGTAAAGGTGCTTTTGAGTGAAGTTTGAAAGTAACCTTGTAGTAATGTAAGCACGTGGGAATGTCTTACACAATATGTCGAGAAGTCTTTCCCCAAATAATAAATCTTAAAACGCTCAAATCCAGGACGAAAGGGTCGGGTCATCTTATCACTCAGCCAGTCTATGCTTTTGACATATGCTGATCAGGACGATTTGAAGCCGGAAACAATGACACGATTGTGTATGTTCATACCCGTTGGATTTCGTGTTTTATTTAAGCGATTAAAAGCAGTCTGATTTCTTAATTTAATCTTCATACTTATAAAAGTTTCCACTAACTTACATAGAATTACGGCGTTATCATTTTGGCTAATAAAACAGCATTTCCGGCTGTTGTTTCACTTCTCAAATTTTGTCTCTTAAAAGAACTATACTAACTTCCACTATTGTTTGAGTAGAATTTTAAAATTCAGTTTTCCACAATGTTTGTTAGATGCTATAAGCATCCACAAATTCGGATGCTTCATTCTAATTCAGTGAAATCTTTATTTAGTAATACAATTTGCAAATATAAAATGGCCATTGTATTGGCTTTTCAGTAAAATGGAATCGGCTGAAGTAATTCGTAAATCAGTTAGACATTCTAAATAAAACAATCACGGTTTGTGCGAAATTAAAGCGCTATCTTTAACAATGTACATATAATCTCAAGTTAAAGCGAGTGCTTTCATATATAAACAAGGAAAAAGCGAAATCATACTTCAGCTAAGAGATACTCGTTTCTTTATTACGCGCATTAGTATTTAAAATGTAGTTCCATCAATATGGAGATATAGTGCGCGAAGTCCTACAAGTCTTGAAAGAGATAGTTATAATGTCATTTGTCTGTTTTTGGTAGCCAGCCTTGAATTAGTAGCATAAGCTTTTTGGCTTGAAAATTGTTTAACCCAAGGTCCTTTAGTGAGTCTAAATCAAGTTCTATTAACATGTTTCCATCGATTTCTTCTTCTTTAAACGTTTCGGCAAAAGCTCCAAGTCGATGCTTTGAAAGTAATTCAGCAACTCCATCAACAGTCAAACTGGAAAAGTCAACGGTATCTTGTGTTGGTTTTGGTGATGTAGGAATGGGGGGAGGACTTCCAGGGTCATTTGCTTCGTTTTCCTCCTCTTCGTACTTACCTTGGCGGTTTCTTTCTTTCTTCTCCGATTTTATATTTCTATTTTCTCGCACGATTGGTTGGTAAACACTTGTTTTGGAAATCGAACTTGTAGGTTGTTGTTCTTTGATGCCGTGACTTGTTGTCGGAATACTCTCATAAATGTCGTCATCTTCATTAACTTCATCTATTTTATTTCCGGGTGAGAAAAATTTAGCAGTTTTAGCGATACGTGGTAGAGGCCTTGGAGGGGTTGGTGTTGTGTACACACTTTGAATATTGTTAAATTGCAACTGCATATATTCTCTTATTTCCTGCCGTGAAGCGTAAACGTTCTCTGACTCTAAAGTTTCTACTTTTGAGAGTTCAATTCCATCATTCAAGGAACTGCACAAGCGGACATAATCCCTGTCATCGACGAGAGCTGCTTGTGCCGCGGCTACAGCAATATTTAAGTTCCTAGGAATTGTAATAACATATCGCTTGTCGGTAATCTCGTCTTTCGTTGAACAAATTACGGTTTCTTCTTTCATAACTTCTTCAAGACTCAAAACACCCAGAGAAGATTTAAACACCGATGAGGTTGTAGTATGTTTTCCTCGTTTCGAGTCGATAAACTGCACTAACACAGGTAATTTAAACAAGTTTAAAACTTCATGAACGAAATATTCTTTGCCATCTTGAAGGGGCACAAATCGACCTTCCATATTCATAGGAAGACGAATACGAACTCCTTTTTCGTTCTCGCATTCTAGAAACGTTTGTTTCTTTATAACTTTTTTCAGAAACAACTTGTCACCAATGTGTACATTAACTGATTGATCACTGGGTTCTCGTATTAAGCGAATGGCACAAGGAAAGAAATGACTGAGCTCTGCCACAGTTTCGAAATAATTATTTCTTGCCCCGGGCCATATAACTTCAACTTTTTGACAGCAAGTCTTAGGGATGTATGCTTTTCGATCTTGTTGGTCTTTGGCAACCACGGTATCTGCTTCCTTTGTGACATGGATAGTCAAAACTTGTCCATAACCAAGCGCTGTTTCTTCGTTTCCATCATGATAACCCTGTTCAACTCGGACAACTTGAGGAAGTATAAATTTCCTTACAAAATCACGCAACGGGTATTCGTCTTCGTCCCATTCCAAGGAATCTTCCATAATTCTTAAATTCGCTTGAAAAAACGTGAAACTCAACTAGAATTTTTAAAATACTTTAAAGATAATAGCCGCATTAAGGTACCCGATGAGAATTTGGTTTCTTCAGTTCGAATTTCAGACAAACCATAAAACTTTTATCAAAGACTGTTTCACTAATGAGCCAAGCTTGGAGCTGTTTATGCTTATTTTCAGTATATGAGAGGTGAATTGAGGCGTTTCATATTTCAAGCACGTATATTATGTAATACAATTGTTTCGAAAGCGATTTCAGTCAACCAATGCATAAATTTCGGGTCATATTGGAATTAATTACTGAGGCAGAAGGAGGAATAATTATGTGAAGAAATATAAACAAATGAAATAATTATATACATAATAAAATTATATCAAAGCTGCAGTTTAATATAATGAGGATGTCCTCAGTAGTCATATCAAATTACTTGTTTGGCAGCTTTTAGTTTGTGACTACGTATAATTATATACCAGTATGTTTCATTATCGTTGTAGACCAAACCAAAACATATTCAGCATATTTGATATATCAGCCATTCAGCTCATGATCAGTGCGGTTTATTGAGAAAACGCTTGAAGTTCAACGGTTCTGGAATTTTGGTGAATCATAGCCACTATCTACACTAGTGTTCGCTTTGTAAGTTTAATTTTTTTTTTTTCGGACCCATGGCCATAGTTTTCAAATCCGTGTTTGAGTGCAGAGGACTACACAACACAAAAATAGAAACCAAAGGTTATAAAATTAACCTTATTTATAAATGACGCTGATAGTAAGTAATATTCTTTTGTCTTTATTCAAATTAGCCCTCCTTAGACCTTATGTTCACAATTGTCGTAGTGCCAGCCTTGCAATCTATTCTGTATATTTGCACTAGTTTTCATTTGGTAATTGTTTGAATTAGTTGTTGTTTTTTAAAACTGATAATGATATTCATTGATGATTGTCATGATAGTTATGTTATTCGTAATTAAGAAACGACTTTAATAAACAACTTTTTTCTCAACAACTAAAATAGCACAAGCAAAGATATCACGTGCCTTATAACAAACCTAATCAGAGATTGACTCGATCATTATGAGTGTTTTTAATTTTGAGTTTTTTACAACTTGTAAACCGAGTTATATACCTTTGCAAATAAATAATTAATTGGCATCGTAAATAAATAATTTAATCATTATGATAATGTTTGATGATCATAATTATGATAATGATGATGATAAAGTTATATTTGTCATTCGCGAAACAAAATTGGGGTAATAAGGGAAGAAAGCAATCGTACACACCCTACACCCTCCTACATCTCGAAAGGAAACTCCGTCTACTAACGAGTGGACTGCCTTCCCGCCCGTAGGACCATGCAGATTGCTCTTTATGAAAAATAAGAAAATTTTTTTTTCACTCGTCCCAGTTTTCGCGGGTTAACTTGACCGCCATCTTGAATTTCTAAGGTGGGACGACCGGGACGAACTCATTAGAAAATTTGAGGCTGCACGTAGGCTATGGCGAATCTAATGAGCGAAATTTCAAAGAGGAAGAGATGAAAATAAAAACAAATTAAGAAGATGGGAAAAAACCTCTTTCTCTTGGCTTTCCGCTGAAGGTAGGTGGGGCGGGCACCTTCTCGGTAAAAGCCGTGGGAACGAGGTAGGATGGGGGACTGGGAAGGAGGGAAATGAAAGAAGCACTTTGCAACCAAAGCTGCATAACTCCAAAATGTTGATTGGTTAAACAACGTCACGTGATGTCAAGCGCAGTACGAAGTTAAAAAACATAAAACGATATATAGACGTTGGTGTCATGTTGTGTGTTGAGCGAACTTTTACTTGGCTTTGAAAGATAAAAGTTTTTAGTTTGATGTTTTTAATAAAAAGACATTTTCCCAATTGTAGTTTGGAGAAGATTCAGTGGCTGATTTCATTAGCATTCCCGAAAACGGGCACAATAAACAAATTCCTGATCATGCTGAAGCAAGTACTGCCGCTGTTAACATTTATGCTCCGAACACCACTAATGAACAGATTACTTATTTTGAAGCATTGCGCAAACAAATTGAAGATATTGAAAACAAGGAAGACCATAAAATTCTAATGGGCGGAGATTATAATATTGTTCTTGACACAACACTTGATAGTTCGGGTGGAAATCCAATTCGAAGAAATTCAGTTCCAGTTGTCGAAAACATAATGCTAGAAAATGATTTAGTGGATATTTGGAGAATTAGAAATCCTGCGATAAAACGTTTTACATGGCGACAAAAATCGCCAATTATTCAAAGAAGGTTAGACTATTGGATTGTAAGTGATACTCTTCAAGATGATGTTGAAAAAGTGGAAATCAGTACGGCTATCAAAACGGATCATTCAGCAATTGTTCTCAAGATCAATACGCTAAATGAACAGCCGCGCGGTCCATCCTTCTGGAAATTTAATAACAGCCTTTTGGAAAATGAAAATTATGTAGATTTGATTACGGAAAATATTCCAGTTTGGTACGAGGAGATAGGAGAAGTGCATGATGTTAGAGTTAAATGGGATTGGCTAAAATATAAAATTCGTTATCACACAATTAAATATGGTAAACAACAGGCTAGAAAAAGAAGAGAGAAAATAAGAGATATAGAAAAACAGCTCGAAATTGATGAAAAGGTCCTAGCAGACTCGCCTACTACAGAAAATCTAGAAAAATTGGAAAACACTAAGATCGAGTACGAAAAAACGTATGACTATATAGTAAAGGGATCCATCATCCGTTCACGAGCAACATGGTATGAAAAAGGAGAAAAAAATAATAAATATTTCCTTAACCTTGAAAATTCAAAAAAGAAAAAAAGCTGCATTAGAAAGCTAATTCTCCAGGACGGTATAGAAACTACTAGTCCGAAAACAATAATGGAAGAAATTAAATCGTTTTATTCGAAACTTTATAGTGATGAATCATCGAATGCAATAAATGAGTTAACATGTCCATTCTTGAATTGCCCTAGTATACCTAAACTTT
>JAOCPT021001022.1:0-23230 GCA_026546935.2 Palythoa grandiflora | reverse complement strand
GTGGGAATTTGTGAAAGCTGACGTTTCGAGCGTTAGGCCTTCGTCAGAGCGTCAGCTTTCACAAATTCCCACAAACTGGGAGAAATAAACTCCGCGTGCAGCATGCGATCCATCGTGAAGCAAAGGGACTAAATAAAATTTACACTTTTTTCACTTCTTGTCTAAATCTTGAAAAAAAAAAGAAAAAAACCGGGAGATTTCAGGTCTTCAGTTACAGGAGGCCTGGGGAAAAGAAAAAAAAAAACGGGAATCTCCCGGCAAAATCGGAAGAGTTAACAGGTCCGCTGCAAGCGATTACGACTGTAAGTTTCCCGTTCAGTCGCCTTCGCTAAGAGACTGCATGTAGCAAAAAATTCTTATCTAAAACCTTGAAATTGCACTCAAAACCGCTCTCAAAATGCAGAAAATGCCAGTTCAGAATACCGTGGAAAAAATTTCTCTGATATTTGTCGCATCCGTACAATAAAACTACAATAGTTAATGGCTGGAATCAATGGTAACTAGCATACACAATCATTCAACTGATACTAACGTTGTTTTTGAAATAATTTTTAAAGAAGAAACCAATTTGTCTTACCTAGGTAAATGCTTTCGTACTGTATTTGGAAACCTGCAGAGGGTTCAATGGCCAAGGAATAAAACTGTAAATACAACGCTGTACCATTTGATATTACTGTTTCTCCGGTCATTAAACCACAGTATCGTCCAATAATTGGTGCATCGTTACTTGGACCATTGTGAAGTGCGAGGAAGGCACTTGAGCAGTTAAGTTCGTCTGGTAGAAGAAACTGGTCAAAGGTCAACAGGATTCCACTGCTATTTTTATTTGGTGTTCGCAGTCTCCAAAAGCACGCTGACTGGCTTGAGCCTGCGGGCGGCGAGGTGAGGATGCCAGCGGTATTATTTATGTCCATATTGCACCCTGGGAAGGAAAGCATTTGAAATCTTGGAAAGGTGATTAACAAAGAACAAGAAAGAGAAACTGCTTGTACAACCCTCAAATTCCCCCTCTGACGCAAAGAACAACAATAACCGTAACAGGATTTTAGTTTCTAGTAAGGTTTACTAGCAGAATATTTCACACATCTTGCAAGTGTACTCTATCTGGACAAAGGCACAAAACTTTAAATACATACTGTCACATATAACTGTGTTGCACAAACGTGCATACTGTTACATAGTCTTACAATGTAACACAAACTTTTACATCTTCGCACTTGGTCAATTATCTTTGAGCTAGGACTGCTAAGTTGCACGTGATTGTAATTCAACTCTAACCGACTGACCGACGTCAAAGGAATAAAGTAGCAACCTCATTCCCAGACTTTTCTCTAGACAGCAGGAGGAGCAGAAAAAGCCCTGGGAACGAGGTTGACAAATTAGCACACCTACCCGATTTTACAGCGCTGTGCTTGATACGAAAACCGCGACGGGTTTCTTTAGAATTTGTTTTAAAGCGAACATACAGTGAGCTTGCATTTGACTGCAACCACTGGCCAAGACGGTGACCACAGAATGTGCCAAGAAATTTCTCATCTGGAGAGTTCCATTGCTCCCAGATCTTTAATGAATCTCTACTACAGTTCTCTGAGTACTCCACGTCGAAGAATTGAAAAACTAACGAAATACGTTCATCAGCGGCTGCGTTTATTTGCCAAGTGCAGTCCACGTTGTTAGGATAGCCCGGGTATGATGGTGACTCGATGATACCTGTTAAGTCTGCGAGTGTCTTGGTGCAATCTTCAAAACAAAAGAAAAACAATAAGAAGTAATTTCGCTTTTAGGAGCTTGAAGTATTTTTATTTATTTCAAGTCTATTTATTTGAGAAAGAAACTTCGCTTTTAAAGTTTTGAAAGGACTGCGGGAATAAAAGGCGGCAAAATGCTCTTTTTTAGTTATAAGTCAGCAATGAATCTTCGAAGTGCTCTACATCAGGCACATTCAACCAGACCTCAATATTAAGAGTGACTCCATCGAAGCCAAGTTCTTTACATAGTTTTCATTTTAATTTCTTCTTCTTGCTTCTTTGTTTAGCTGTTTGACTTTGACATTGAATTACATAGTTTTGTTCCTTTGTTCAGTTGTTCGACATTGTTCAATTAGACCAGTTATTGTGGTTACTGAACGCTTTCAACTATTTATGATTGTAAGCTTCGCAATAAATTTACATGTGGAATTTGATGTTAGCGTATTTTACACTACAATTAACGTAGTTCAATTGTATTAATGTTGACCTATATGGGAGAATGTACAACAATAAATTAACAGAAATTCTACCAGGTAAATTGTGGCTAGCTCAAAATTTCATAACCTACAAGTTACACATTTGGTTTCATGCTGAGTATATCAAGAGCTAAGCAATACTTGGAATTATGAAGCAGATAAAGGTTAAGTTGAGACAAAGGCAACTTTCATTTAACGTCGGTGGTCCATCAGTTCAAATAACTGAAGCCAACGGTGCGCCCCTTACCCCCTCCCTCTGTCAGTGCTCCGTTTTACGGGTATTTAAAGCTAATAAAAGCTACACGGAAAAGAGCTGGTATCAATCGAAGCCAACGGTGCGCCCTTTTAATTTACCCCCTCCCTCAGTCAGTGCTCCGTTTTATGGGTATCTAAAGCTAAAGTAACACTGCATGATCAGAGGAAAATCGAAAAAGACGTTGGAATTAGTGACAATCGAATTGGTGATCTTCATAACAGAAGGCAGCGCCTCGACTATGTTACACGACCGCTCCTGGTAGATAAAAAGGCTGTAACGTTCGACTCGTTATTGAAGTGCTGTTCTTAGTTGGGACGGTTGGTGCGTACCTTGAATCCCGGATTAAACGCTGTGGTACTTATTTCATTTTCTCAGTTAAAGGTGAGGCGCTTATTCAAAGAGCGGCACTTATTGTGGCGCTTCTTTCAAATAAAGTGTAGCGCAGTGAGGGAAAATGTCGCTGAAAATGGCGGATTTTTGCTTGAAGAGACTGAGTAAACATTTGGATTTTTATTACTAATTTTGAAACCGTATATCCATTAACATGTACTAAGAGTTTTAACTGGAATCATTTGTGAAAGGAGTTTTTAGAGACATTTATCGATGTCTATTAAACGTATACGATATCGAACTCTTTTATTCACCAACGAAACGACTTGCCTATGAAAGTCTAAACAAAGGTCTCTTTTTTGATTCAAACATTGTGAATCGGTGATGTTCAGCAATGAGATTGAAATTTCTGGTCACTCGTTTGTGTTTATTAAGTCTTGTTTTAAGGTTTCATCCTGTCTCTCCGAAATAGGACGCCGGGCAGTCGGAGCATTTAATTCTGTAAATCGCTCCTTGTCTTCAGTTATTAGGTTCGCCTTTGTCCTTTACGTTAGTCAGTAAATGTCGTAGCGTAGTGATAGGTCGGTGTGCAAGGCGAATGTTGTAGGGCTGTAAGATCCAGCGAGCGCCCTACAAACGACTCATTCACGACATAAAAAACAACGAACAGAACAGAACGAGCTAACCTTACTTAACAGATCGAAACCAACCAATCGCGACACATTACTTGAGTCTAACATCCACTCACATTGCAACTTAACTGACCAATCAGTAATCGCGTACCAGACTATATAGGTATTCTATTGACACACTTGACTCTGAAGATGACTTCCGCACAGGTTGTCGAAACGTCAGTCACCAACATCGACAACAGTCCTTTTCAGGACTACACTAACCCGGACGATCTGAACATACGATCTACTATTACTCCTGGGTTCCAACTATTCACTATAATTATTTTTATGAAAGTAACTTACTGCCTTTAAGAGGGCTGTGAGTGATGAGAAATTTTCTTCCTTGCTCTGTGGAATTAGAACGGAAACGCACAACTACTTCATTTGTGCGAGATACAACAGACTCTGGGCGATCAAACAATCCACAGTATCGACCAATGAGATTCAAACCACTCGGACTGGTGTCCAGGACCTCCACATAATCATCGGTGCAGCCGATGGTATGCGCCAGCGATAAGTAGTTGAAGTGTAACAAAATAGTGTGGTCAGCGGCAAACGTTAACCTCCAAACACAGTACAAGTCACCGGGACTATCCTCGGGGTAGTTTGGAGAACTGAGGTTCCCATTAAGAGCAGTTACATTACCACCACACCCTAGTAATGAGAAAACAAACTTTAAACACGAAAACAGAATATTATAAAATGAGATACATTATTTAAGAAATTTTCTCCGTGCCTTCATAACCTAATGAAAACCGAGGCAAACCTTTGGGAGAAATTCACAGCAGATCAGTGCAAACCCGAGACGCAGTTGCGGTTTTTCACCTGCTCGAAAATTTTCACAAATTTTTCCGAGGTTTTCACCAGGTTATGAACGCACGGAGAAAATGTTTTATTTCTTTAATAAAATTATAATTTTCCGAAAGACTATATACGAAGCGTTTTTTTTATTTTCTAGTTGAAACCGCAAATTCTCACAACTTGGGGACAGTCAAACATTATTTTCGTGCTTCATAGCGCTATGAAAGCACACTTGTCGACTAATGAGAAAGTATGTATATACGTCTAAATTATTTCATAAATATCAGTATTAACCTGGCTACTAACGGTCCATCTCACATTCTGATTGATTAATTTACTACATATTCAACTTGCGATGGCCTAATAGTAATAAAACATCATCAAAACCGCCTGAACCCCGTTTTGCTGTAATTTCATGGGATTTATTGGCAATTTACTCGCCTTTGTTTCGCCCAGTTAATAGGTTTATATCGAAATGTTTTGAGCTCTTAGCCCATGGATTACGAGTCGGTAGCTCATTCGGCCCCTGTCAACATGTATTATTGAAATGTGGCTCAAAATAGGAATATTATTTACGTATACACCTTCCAGCAATATTTAGATAGTTCGTTCCATGAGTTTTCTGTCATCGTCATCATCATCATCATCATCATCATCATCATCATCATCATCATCATCACCATCACCATCACCATCACCATCACCATCACCATCATGATCATGATCATTATCGTTATCGTTATCATTGTTGTTGTTGTTGTGTGTTTTTACAAATACCTGAGAATGAGTTCACGACGGAGACAGACGGAGTAAGTGTCAGTGTTGGAACAATGGCTTCCTGAGTTGAGATCGGGGGTACAATCGAGGTGAGTAGAGCCATCAGGAATATTGAAAATAGAGCATCAGAAGTCATCTGTTTGAATAAGAAAATATAGTTACGTCATAGAAAGTCCGGCGTACGGGGTTTTATTCACGAGTTGTTTGTGTCAAAAACCCGTGCGGTGTCTCATTTTTTCTCTCAGCACTTCTTTCGTGAACTTAAAAATGTATGCGTATAATGTTCTATACCTGAACAGAGCGCGCGGTATCGTTTTCTATTTGTACAGTGTCTGAATAGCGATCAATTGTATATAGTAATAACCATTGCAAAATGAAAAAAATACAATGAATTACGCGTACAGTTGATGCTTATTAATTAGACGTACATGCACGGGCTGTTTATATCATGCACATCACTGCAACAATGGAATGTATATGTTTTGTGAATTTTTCAAACTTTTAATTTTTAGCAAAAGCTTTTTGAAAAAAGTTATATGTTGTTAATGATGATAAACGTTTATGATAACATTCGGAGTTATCTTTTACCCACCGCTTGTAATTAGTTGAGAGAGAAAAAAATTCTTTGATTTTTTAATTTTCTAACACCAGATGACTTACTGAATTATTTCCTTCTTTCCTGGTGCAGGAAAATATATAGGGCAAGAAATTCGGCTACGCCATCCGCGCCTCTCGAGAGCGGCCGTCCTCGCCTCGCTCCAAGATGTTACTGATCATTGGGAGTTCGGCAAGTCTTGCCTCCCCCAAAGTCGTGGCTTGCTATTTCTTGAATTCTTGTTTCTGTAATCGGCGATTTTTTCCAGGATGTGGTGATTAGCCACATGCCCAACCCCCAACCTGGAGGACCAGGGACTACGCTTTGTCTGGCTTCTACCCTTCGACCTGTCCGGCATGGTTGGGCCTACCGGGGAATAAATCCCCGCCGGTATAGGATATACGTGGGTTAGAATATTAGAGGGATGGAAAGCTACGATCATGCATGGCCAATGTCTTGAAATCGTAGGAGGAAAGCAGACATCGGATTCCAATACCAAAGAGTGCTGCTATCCTTTTAGGACGTTCTAATTTCTTGAAAGTCGTATTTTGCTTTGTTCATTATCCGCCACATTCTCTGACAGCTCCAAGGAGTATAATGTTTCAATGGGTCGCTGGAGAATGTTGTTACTGCTGATACTTAGAGACGTTGATCTTACTGTCAGTATCGTCCCCACCGGATTTCGAATTCTGTTACATAGAGCGATTCGAGTGTTTTCGAATTTTGAAATGTGTTTTCGAATTTTGAAATGCGTTTTCGAATTTTGAAACGCGTTTTTGACTTTTATTTTCGTTGTGAGCTCTGTGGGCCACCGTACAAAACGGTTTAGAGTTAGATCACAAAATTTGATGACTTTCGAAAAATTTTATAAAAATGATTTGATGTTACTTCTAAAGTAACTTTTTAGATTTTTGAAAAGCAGTAAAAAAATTGGGTAGCCTAAACTTTCATTAACACGCGTGCATAATGTTCAAATATTTTTAATAGCGATTTTACACTGTATTTTTGCAAAATTGTCTTGATTCTTGAAAAATAAGCTTGTAGGTTCGTTCCCCGGAACGGTTCAGTCTCTCTTGAAGGTGGATAGCAGATTATTTTCCTTCAGGGCGGCCCCAACCCAATTTCTAGGGAAAAGCCCTGGGAACGAGGTTGTACTAAAATGCTAGAAAAAACATTAATGTAGTTCTAAACCACAGCTTGTTTTCAACAGTCAAACAGAATATGAAGTGGTCGATTCTAAAGACTCACCCCAAAAGGAAATATTTTAACAACAACTTTGTGTTTTGGGTCATTTGCATCTTTATTTGCTATTTTAGTTTCATAACTACTCACATAGCAATGATATATATGAGAAGTTCAAAGTCCACATTGAACAACAAATTGTGATTTTATATTACAAAGCAAACCAGATATAAATGCGCGGCACATGAGATTCTAAAAAATGTTAGTATTTCAACTTTGAGGAGCCTATGGTGTTAAAGTGTCGTTAGCATTTTGTGTAATTTTGAAAGCATTATCCTGAATAAAACCTAAAATCAAGAAAGCTCAGATCTCTGGGGGGTGACTTTCCTGCCAGGCGGCTGTCATTCATAACATTTGAACATGTTGACAGATGGAGAAAACGCGCGGAAATCGCGGGTTTTCATTTTAGAAACAACAGATTGGGCCGGAAAGAACAAAAACTCCGTCATTAAGCAGCCGAAGCTATAAAATTTTTGTATGCGTCTTTAGTTGACATTAATTTGAGTTATAAAACAGCTATTTAAAAGCCAGACTGAACATCTCATTTAACTTATTTGCTATGGAATCCTTTACGTTAATCAGAGAAACACCAGAGGACTACTTCTGTGATGTTTGGTAAGTCTCAAATTAAAGAGAAGACTGATTTAAAAGAATTATTACTGATTCGCATCGTTGGTAAATCGATATACTCATTTTATTTATCCCAATCACTTTTAGCTCGAAGATCATGATTGTTCCAGTTTTTTTACCGAACTATGGTCACACAATATGTGAAAGCTGTGCTACGCGAATAGAGAGTATACCCTTTAAGAACGACAACAGGCATTGCCCGACATGCAGAGAGTAACTGCCAAGACGGTAGTGGGCACATTTCAGCAGAATTTTCTTAATATAAAAAAAATGATTCTGGCCGTTGAGGCAGAGTGTATTCTCTGCCAAAAGCGGTCAGAACTTTGCCATATCCTGGACCACGTGTGCCCAGAAAAGGCCGTACCCTGCAGATACGAAGGCTGCGAACTACGTATAAAAATAAAAGAAATGGAGGACCATTGCGGAGAATGTCCAAAAAAACGCATTGACTGCAATGAATGCCACACGAAACAGGCTAGAGAGTCGATGCATTACCATTTGAGCAATGAATGTCCCAAGCGGTGCACTCATTGCCCTTTAGGATGTCAGTCCGAAGTGCAAAGGTACAGTCCATAATCTTTACTCGTTCGAACCAAAGTGGGTCTGTTTAGCTCGTCTCCGTATTTATACAGACGAATAATTCGCCTTTCTGAGTAAATACGGCCAATATTCTGTTAAAACTATTTTTTCGTTTTCATGTAGCGTCATTGGCCTCAAAAATTTGAATCAAAAAGCAATTTTGAATCATATCAACTGCATTATTTGATATGTTTTAGAAAACTAGGTTTTGACTTATATTTCCATATTTTTTCCTAAAAATTTTGATTTGCTCGATGATTTTTTTCGTCGAGTCATAGAACGCTAACTATGTCACAACCCTAGTCACGTTTCTTAAAAGACATAGAAATCACTATATTTGCGAGTTTAGTATGTTATATGCTTAAAAGTGTCATTTACATAGTAAAAGATAAGTTTATAAATATTTTAAATCTTATGTTTGAATTTACTGTGGCGCCCGTTGTTGGTGGACATGCTGAGATCCACCAGCATGGCGCCACCATATATTTACAATAAATATTTGGAAACTTTGTTCGCCAATAACTCCGCAAAGAAATGTTCTTTTACTCCAAAAATTATCCCAGTGCTGATGTTTTAATTGCTCTACAAGCCCATGGGCTCTTTATCTTATTTGGCAAAGGAATTAGTATTTTGAAATTTTTAAAAAACATCGTATTAATAGTAATACCACGTGGTTGAAAACGAACACTGAATTAAGGAATTCTGGCACCAGGCAAAAATATTTCATAATCACACAAGTTTCCGAGAGGCAAGCACATTTTGCGACACTTAATTTTTGTGTGCTTAAGAAACGTTTTTCACAGTCCCCTGCTTAAGTCTGTCTTTTTACAAATTTTAATTAAACCCCTTTTCTATTTATTTTCTTTTTAAAACTTATTTCGTAATCCGTTACAGGGACTTGTTATCTGTCATCTAAGATAACATAAAAACAAGTTTGCCAGCACAGTTTATTTGGACAAAAACATAATTGGATTTGTAACTAAGCCTTTTTTAAAATGTCTTAAAGCAGTTCAAACTAGTGCCCGAAAAAGCAGTAATAAGAAGGATAAAAAGTTTGAAAATTATGTTTTTATACAATTTTTTTTTGTATCAGTAAACCCATTGTTTGTTGAACAGTTGGCGTCAAACAATTTATTATCACTTCATGTCATGTTTGCGACATTTTTTATTCGAGTTTATAAAATATGTGCTTCACGAAATAGAATAACTCGAAAGTTTATATGGTAGATACCGGATGGTGTTAAAGTACTCCTAATCACCAATTTGTTTTGTTTGTCACGTCAGGGATGAGATGACAATACATCTCTTTCGCTGTGAAAAGCGAGTTAAAAAATGCGACATTCCTGGCTGCCACGTTAGCGGGAACACCCAGCAACTCGATGACCACATGGAGCGACGAGCTGAGCAGCACGTACGCTTGTTGGGTGATCATGCCAGTAAACTGGCGGGAGCCATTATTCGTCAGGTAAAGACATATTATGAAAAACAGCTGCTATAAATTAATCGCTCCAAAAATACTCTTCTTGTCTTTGCTTCTCAGTAAGCCAATTCTTAGTTGCAGCTTTCGAAATTTTCACAGCTTTCCGAGTGATTTAATCTCGTGTCTGAATTCAATTTCAGTTTTGATTGACAAAGGCAGTGGGGTGATATTCAACTGTGACACCACGATGCTGATCCTCCTTTTGTTTTCGCTTCTAAGGAATCCAATTTTAAAAGTTTCATATGATGGAGTAAAACCAAACCACTTTTAAAAAATGTTGTTTAGTCCCGTATCTAAATTCAGTGTACCAGTAAGCTTTTTTGACGAGTGCAATGGAGTAGTTTTTGCCCATTGAAACAATTGCGAAAACACTGGCATTTACAACGGTCAAAAATGTGTTTGAATACGAAGACTTTCCAAAATAAATAAAAGTCAAATGCTTGTTTTAGTTTGTGACAAAAATTCTTTAAAATATACGACCGCGTTTTCCCGAACGAGCGATCTCAATTTGCCTAATTTTCAATCTTTTCCGGGTACGAAATGACGTCAAAACCTCGTTTTTCAAACTTTGTCTAGTCCCTTCAAAAATAAAACATAGTTTTTGAAAGTAGCTCACAATAGACGTTATTTGGGCAAAATAAAAGAAAAAATCTATTTTTCAAGACAGTTGTCTATATTTATTGAAATCGGCTCTTAAAATGTGATATCATCGTATCTTATTACGGTGAATTTGTGAGACCTTTTTTTCCGCCAAAGTTAACTCAGTTTTCCATCCTCACGAGGTCGGTAAAATGAGTAACAGCTTCTGCTGAGGGCTAACCTGCAATGGATTAGTGTCCCGTCCAGGGGGACTCAATTACTCTCATCCACTTTATAACACTACAGAAACCGGAGATTAAAGCACCGGCTCAAATGGACCACTTGGCTCGTAAAATGATTAAGCTATTACAAATAAATTTAAAAAAAAGATATAAAAAATAAATATAATTGCGAGAATTTAAATTTTTTTTAAGAAATATAATTGCGAAAATTTAAATTTTCGATTGGACAAACTTAATTTGCGGAAAGTATTTTTGTAGTATTTTAACCTAAAATTTTGTGATGAAGGGAATTTGACAAATTCCAGAGACATATTTTTTAAATGAAATTTCATATACAAATGCAATAAATATAAATCTTTTGTATCGTAAACAATAAATTCGAATAGCAGAACACATACAGAACAATAATCGTTTCCCATGATTTCAGTTTTGGGTTTAGTAAGTATTTGAAACAAAGATTTTAAACTCATTAAAACTATATTGTGAAACTATCTTTTCACTTTCAGCGTCAGTTTGTTTTAATTTTTTTTTTTCATTTTCACGCAATTTCAGCCTTATGTTTTTATCGAGCCTTGTTCTCAATAAAAATGTGCATGTGAATAGTTTTTTTTCCGTACTAAAGGGCCTGAATTTGAACAAATGTTGATTGATATATATATCATTGACATGTATCAATGTTGATTGATTTTACAACATTAAGTATAAATTGGCATATATACTACTGCGATAGCCGAATAACCCTGAACAACTTTTGCACTGTGTTGCCGATAGCTGCCTTGTACTATATACAGTAATGCCATAAAAAAAACCATGGTCATATAGTTCAATTCAGTTGTTGCGAAAAGTCTTCACTAATACATCTTAAACACTGCTTTAAAATTACTTTGCTAACTTTAAAATTCATTTTATATATGTAATTGTACCTATATCATTTTAAAATGTTTGATCAGTTTATGCTATTTTACTTGGTGTTCTATAGGCTGAACACAGTTTTCAAAAGCGACCAGTGGCTTTTGTGTCTTACTTGTGGCGTATCCCCAACTTTAAAGCTGAGGTGGCAAGATTGAAAGAAAGCAGCAGCAACCCAGAGCCGCTTACAAGTGAGGAGTTTTGTTTCAGTGGCTGTAAATGGCGTCTGCTTTTAACGATCCCCCAGTACAAAGTGTACATTCAACTTGTCTCGTCAGTTCGATACTGTCAACTCGTGAATGTCAGGTACCGTGTTTTTTCATTTCATTTTTTGCACGAGATCCTTTAAACCGAGAGTACCAAGCGTGTTTTTAGGTGCGACATACATGTATATTTTCAAAAAACTAAGCTCAAGTTTGCAATATTTAAAAGATATAAATAAAACCCGGTCAGCATGGTGCACAATAATGAACTTGAGTTGTGCGTTTCAAATACTCAAAGAAAAGCAATCGAGGATGCAGTAACCAAGGGATAAGGTTCATTGCGGGGCTTAACAAAGTTTTCATAAAAAGGGTGTTGATTTAAAAATAATGATAAACTTTTGGGAATAAACCGATTTTAAAGGTATTCGTGTTATTCAAGTTGTCAATCACATTGAGTAGCCTAGTCGACCGTTTCGTTGAGCCTAATAATATTTTCCAGCCATGGAATTGAAAAAGAGCAAAAAACTTATAAACTTGCAGGTTTTAAGACATCAATGTAATATAAATTCTAAGAATAATACTTGTTTGTTAAAAATGTCCTGTTCTGACCCAACAGATTTGCACTGCTCAGAGGCGAAACAGCGAGGTTCAGCGGAATTTGGAAGGGATTGAAATTAAAGAAAGGGAAATGTACGGAGGTGGTTTCCCAACAAGAGATTTAGAAAGCTTTGTTTTAGAGGATGGATTTATAAATGTTAAAGTTTTTATTGAGATTTTCCAATACGTGTAGCTATTTATTCTAACTGAACGTCTTAATAACCGAGTGCGAGGTTTGTCTGGAAGAATATTTTACCCGAAGTCTTTCACTGTACAGACCGAGCGAATCGAGAGTACGAAAGACCTTCCAGGACATATTCTCCCCCGAATCGCATAGAACAAATGGTACGCGTGCTCGGACTGTGCATATTCACCCTAATTTCCCGACGCGCGGCATTCGCTCAACTTACATAATTTTTCAGTCGACAAGTATCAGGGAAAAGTAGTTTTACATGTAAATGTCAGACATTATTTTCAGTGACTATTTTCTAAGCATAGAAGAGGAAAAAGTACGCTTAATTTCAAGATAAAATTTAACTTTCTTGGACGACAGATAAAGCACCTGATACTTGCAAGTACAAGAAAGCGAGCAAGAAAGTAACTGAATATTGAAACGTTAGATTTGAAGGAAAGATAACTTTTACTTGATAACTTTTTGTTTGACTTTGCTCGGTAATTTAAAAAACAAAGCTTTCTCTACTAAAATTGATTACACGAGGTTAAAACGCCGAGAAGTAGCGCTGAGCTTCGGAATGAATCTTTGTCTGATTGGTCACTTGAGTCATTGGGAATGAATTGGCTTTGCGAGTTCCCGAGCGTGAATTTTTCAATTTGTACTATTTGTGCTATGCGATTCAAGAAAAATTGATTACCTGAATCGCTTCCTATAATATACCGAGTGTTTTATAAAAAACACTTATTTTAATTAAAAAAAAATAGCTAGAAAGACATTCCTTAGACGCCATTTTGTGTCCAGAGGCCCCACTCACATAATTTTATCATAAAGACCTAGAGACTGGGGGAGTCGAAGGATTTTTTTTTGGGTCTGAAATTTTGGTCAAAAGGAAATATTTTTGGGTCTAAGAATGACGCTGGAATTTTTTTGTGTTTTTTTATTTATCATCAGCTCAAATCAATTTACTGCTTGTGTGGTATTACGGAATATTTCTGAAATTGTAATCTAATTAGGAATGATTTAGCTTTCCAAAAATTTAGTTTATGGTTTGCTAAAAACAGTTGGAATTTTTTGGGGTACACAACTTCTGAAGTTATGATTTGCTTGGGTATAAAATATGAACCTCCGGTCGGTCTTCCCCGCCAATTAAAATATGTGACTGGGACCCCAGGGACTTTGTGTTGTAGGTTGTTTTTCTCAGTAGTTACATCTTTAAAAACTTTTCAAGGATCAGTAGTGTTGTTAAATCTTCCATGTTAATAATTTCCAGCCGGAAGTAAAATATTTCAGACATTGTTTTGCTTTTTAAACTATGAAAAATTGTTGAAACTAGAAAAGTCTGTAAGTTAAGTTGGGGACATAACACCCAATCACATTGCACAAAAAATGGTTATTGACCTTAAATCAGTACTGCGTGCGATATAATAAAGACTTTTTATATTTAATCGGTGGATTATCCGATAGATTTAGAAAAAATTGATTATTTGTTAAACTATGTATATGCAGGGAACTTCTACGTTTTTCGTGACATGTGAGCTTTTTATTTAATACTCCTGATGCGTGAAAAAAGAATTCAATTTCCTGTGACTTGTGAATTCTTTATTTTTGCTTCCCGGTGATTAGCATTTATTAAACAAACGCGATCCATGAGTCAAGTAGCGAATTAGACGCGAAACGTCCATTTGTTTTAAAGTTTATTTGAAAATGTGTACAAATTAACTATTTAAAATACGACAGAGACTGAAGAATTTCGGTTTACACTATTTATGTGTACGCAATCTATCAAGAGTCTGTAACATATCATTCATTTCGGGGGTTCAAAGATATTTCTCGTGATCGCCCCCGAAGAGCGATTGTCTGCGATTTGAGCTATAAAATTCCATATTGATCGCGTTTTAAATTTTAGTTTTGCGTGAATCTGGATTATTTTGTAAAATATGAAATTACCAAATTACCTTACGTGATTCGTATCACAAAAGGTATGTGGTACCCTGTGTATGCATATATCAGTGCGAAATTAAATCAAAGGGATCCGTGCAAACAATAAAGTCTCTATATATTTATATGATATATACATTTATATCAAAGTGGTACGTTGTTCTACTGCATCATACACAATTAGGTTCAGGCAAACGTTCATTTAGTTGAATCATGCTTCCCCTTTAAAAACATTTTGAAAACGAAGAAAGCTACGATTACGAACACAACATTACAGAACAAAATATCCAATATTTTCAAAAAATGTTTTACACCAGCAATCGAACTGATACGTAAATGGAAATTTAAAATGACTCTGGCACCCTCTACTTTAAAAAACAATTCTCCCCGAGATATCGAACGGGTCTCCACAATATATCACAAAACTCCCAGAGATATCAAACGAGTTTCCCCAAGATATCACAAATTATAGAGTCTCCCAAAGGCTCAAGATGTCAAACGGGTCTCCCAAAGATAGCTAAAACGTCTCCCCAAGATATCAAACACTCAAGAAATGTAAAACGTCTCCCCAAGATATAAAAAATCTCCCCAAGATATCAAACAAGTCTCCCCCAAGATATTCAAATTCTCCCCAAGATATCAAACGAGCCTCGATAAGATATCATACGGGTTTCCTCTAAAGAATCTCCCTATGATATAAAAAATCTCCCCAAGATATAAAAAATCTCCCCAAGATATAAAAATCTCCCCAAGATATAAAAATCTCCCCAAGATATAAAAAATCTCCCCGAGATATAAAAAATCTCCCCAAGATATCAAACAAGTTTACCCAAGATATCTAAAAAGGCTCTAAAAGATATGTCCCCAAGATATCACACGAGTCTCCCCCAAGATATCCAAAGTGTCCCCAACATATCAAACGAGTCTCCTGTTGTGCGTCGTTTGTCACGATATGCAACGAGTCTTGCCAAGATATCAAACTAGTCTCGTCACGATGTGATACGAGTCTTGACACAAATCGTGTACGTTTGAATGCGTAGAGTACGATGTCATTGATCGAGTACGTTATGTTTTTAAGAGGCATGGTTCCCCAGAAACAGGGAATGATCCGCCAAGCCATGAGTAAACTGCTGAGAGCGTTCGTCTTCCTTTATTCAAATTGATCCCAACACTGCAGTCTACCAAGCAATGAGTAAACTTCGAGGAGCGTTGGTCTTCCCTTAGTCGCTTTGATTCCAACACAGCAGTCAACCAAACAATGATAAAATTACTAAGAGCGTTGGTTTCCCCTTAGTTACTTTGATCCCAACACAATAGTTGAACAAGCCGGCAGCAAATTGCTAGGAGCATTTTTCTCCCCTAACTTAATTTGATACCAAAAATTTAGTCGACCAAAGCATGACCAAATTGCTAGGAGCGTTGGTCTCTCCTTATTGACCTCCATCCCAACAAGTAGTAAACCAGACAATGAGCAAATTGCTGAAAGCGTTATTCTTGCCTCATTTACCCTGATCCCAAAACTGTTGTCAACAAAGTCAGGAGCAAATTGTTAGCAGCGTTAACCCTCTCTCGTTTATTTTGATTCCAAAACTCTCGTCCACCAAGCCATGAGCAAATTACTGAGAGCTTTAGCTTTCCCTTATTTTCTTTGATTCCAACACAATAGCTGACCGAGCTATAATCAAACTGCTAGGAGAGTTAGACTTCCCTTATTCACCTTGATCCATACACATCGTCCAAGTAAGGAGCAAATTATCAACAGCGTTAGTCTTCCCTTGTTCATCTTGATCTCAAAAGATTAGTCGACCAGGCCTTGAGAACATTGCTGAGTTCGTTAGCTTTCTGTCATCGACCACGACATAAACAAACTAGTGAAAGCGTCAGTCTTCCCTTCTTTACCTTGATCTCGACACTGTAGTCGATCAATTCGTGAGCCTTAGTAGTAAACAAAACTAATTTGGGCTTAATGAGACAAAAAACGTAACATCACCTTCTTTCAATCTTCGCATGCAAGAACTCTCGTTCCGCGGGAATACGTTTCTAAAAGAATTGTCACAAATTTAAACTCATTGTATCACAAAAACTAAATACAGACTGTAAAAGGACTCAATTCAGTGTCATACTAACATTAAATGATTGTCTTCCCTAATCAAGTGTCACATTTTAAATTTGAACCGCTATCTCCAGTCTTCACTCGTAGTAAGCTCGGGTTCAGTCCCTTACACTGTTACAGGTATCCTCTTCTACTGCTGAGCTCCTAGTGATGGCTTTATCACACATATATTTAGCAATTTTAATGTTTTTTTTAGATTTTCAGTCGTCTTGGACTGCTGGAACTACAACCCCGATAGCCGACCGACTTTCGATTCCCTGGCAGTAAAGATGAATGTGATGCTCCGCAACCATACGGTACACCACACTATATTCCTTATTAATACTTTGCCAGAATCATTAACGTTAGCTTTGGAAGACATCAATTTTCTGTCAATTAGTGATTAGTTTAAAGCCAAAAGACCGAAAAAAATACAAATGCTAAAGCTCAAATATTTTTAAGTAGCTTGAGAATCTTTCAGGAGGCAATTTCCAAACCTCCTCCCCCTTCTCTCGCCAACTGGTCCTTTGATCCTTCAAGGATTATAATAAATGAAGTAATTGTGTCTGTTTTTAAAGAATCGACAACACACCATAACTATCTACCCGAGTGACAGTGGCATTTTTAGTGGAACGGGGAGCTGGTAGGGAGCGCAGCTTGATAAGTCTCAAAAACTTAAGAACTACTTCCATACGTGTAGGTTTACTTTTATAAGCGCATATTTCTATGCGTTTAGGTCTTTCGTATGGTTGTCCAATACACTCGATCTGAGTTGGATAGACTGAGGTATAGCGCAATCCGTGATGGATTGGCGATCCATCATCGTCTGACACGATCTGTCAGTCGATCCCAGATAAATTGCGAAACACGTAGCCAATATCTAACTCATCCAACATTACCCAAGAGAGGATGCAAAATGTCTGCGGATTGTGTCGGTTCGGCGATCGGTTACCATCTAACACTATCGCTCAGACGTCCGATTCAGATCGGGTTTATTGGAATGGCTGGACGAATACTTTTGTTACCGATTCGGTAACGTTTACATCACGAGTGAGCTCCAGTCTCCCTTATCGGGTGCCAGACGGCGTAGAGTGCTTTACCGGAATGCCAAGTATTTCGACGTTGATTATAAAATAATCCTCGTGCTTGTTTTATTCTTATAAGAGTTTTCTCATTAGTTATTAATACATCCATTACTAAATAAAAGGTAAAATATTGTTGTTTTTTTCTGTTTCTAGAACTATATCAACCTTGATGCGTATGATGATGAGTTGTACGTTAATTTTGAAATGATCAAAGGAAACTAACCGGCAGCCAGGCACTAACAGACTTTTGTAAAACTCCATTTCTGCGAGCATTTGGGCTTTCATCTGTTCATTACTTAGTTCACTTACTTCAACTCGAGGTACAAAGGATATTTTACCGCACGGCGCCCTATACAGACCGACAAACGACTAGTCTCAAAAATAAGATGTTAATGCATGTTGAGAGAAGAGCTCGGGAATCATTCTGATCTTCCCTCGATTTCTGTATGTTGCAATCGGCTTTTCGCACTACTTGGCAAACGTGAAAAGCGGCCCAACAAGCAAGAAACCACCGTTCTTCTTTTCACAAAAGCAAAAGTAACTTGCGCAGAACGCCTTTATACTCTTCTCAAGATAGTTACCATTATTTGAACAAAGGAACACCATATGTAACCGTTCCTAGGTAGCTACCATCTTTACAACTCGTTCCTAGATAATTACCAAAATAACACTTTTTGTACTCGTTCCCTGACAGTTACCATTATTATTCTTTGGGGCAAAAGAAAAAAACAAAGCTTTTGAGTCTTAATTCATAGAAACTGACTGACACTCTTGCACATGTTTGGAATTTTGAATGAAACTAAATGAATTATGTTTTTTCTCCTTGTAACATAGTGTTGTTTGTTCTGATTTTGTCTCATTTATACTCCAGGCTGCAAAATAAAACCAATGAATTTTGTTATGTTTTGATGGACTAAAAGTTAATAGAATAATAATTTGTTTCTGCTTAAAACAATCCTTCAGTTAATACACATGATTTCATACTAGGCGTACTGTTCAAAAAAGGGAGGACAGTGCCACATGATGTCGTCCGTCACCAATCCCCTAAAAAGGTTTTGTTTTATCTTAAAATAGATTGCGTAAAGAACAACAATGAAGACTTCAAGTTTTAAAATGTTTGCAGTATAGTGAAAACATAAGCGAAGGGGAGGGAATTTTATAGTGATTGCTTATAGTTATTGCTTATAATTAAAACCTATACCTCGTAGTTTCGCCCAACAAATTTTTATCAAATCTGAATTTTAAAATCCTAAGAAAATGATCATAGGTAAGATTTAAACTGCATTTGTTTACAAAACGTGGGTCCCATCTGTAAAGGATGAAAGTACATGTTCTTTTTTACACGCTTTTTTATAACAACCAATACATTTTTCCGAGGCTCATTGTTCTTAATTTTTTGGCGACTTTAGCCTCAATTTGTTCTTAGCTTGTTCTTATTTCTGTGAGCTGTTTTAATTGAAAAAAATTAAAACAAGGTATTGGAAAATGATAAGCCCGCCTTGCGTCACACATGTATTGTACGGCTGACTTCAGAAGCGAACTACCTTCATTGTTTGTTGCATGAGCATGAGTCTTTACAGTGGATCTTTTTATGTTTTAAGTTTTATGCTTTATTGCTAAATTTTAGTCAATTTTCTGCTACAGAGACTTTCCTAGTTATCAAGCGTCAGCCTGAACTTGTTCTTAAATTGTTCTTAAACTTTGGCATATTTGAGCCACGCTGTTCTTATAAAGTTGTTCTTATAAAAAAAGCGTGTATTTGTTTAAGTTTGTTTATTTTAAAGTCATGTGATACCAAACAATAAGTCCATGGTGAGATCTCACATCGAGTACACATATTTCATTATAACAAATCAATAACTACTTCTGTATTTTTATAATGAAAACTTTTTAATAAAAGTTATTGTGGTTCTTCTAATTTCTGTGGTAGTGTGTATGGTGTTATTCACTATTTCCTAAAACGTGCAGTCGACATCAAAGCAACTGCATCCAGCATCAATCACAACCTTCAGAACTTAACATTTATATTATCAGGCCATAAGATGAGCCTGTAGAATAAACCTCACTATTAAAAAAATATGCGAACAAACCGTTGATCTGACCCCGTGGCCAAAATTACCCATGAGCACCTTGCGAGCTTAAAAAATTAAATTACTCGATACAACTAAGCGCACCCAGTTGTTTAAGGGGCTGTTTACAGAGGGTCTCAATGGGGGGATAGCTTTCACGGCTAACGGTTAAAAAATTCGCATTTTCACCGCTGACGGTTAATTATTCTCCATCACGGTTATCTAACTGAAAAAAGGATTTTAGAAAATAGGTAAAATAATATCAATGTTAACCAATACATTTAATTGGTTAATCATTTGCAATCAATACGGTTGTTTTTGCTGCAAATCATAGTCACATATTTATCGTTTTATAAATATTTCCCAGAATGCATGTCTTTTCTAAAATTAGGTGAAGTAAACGTCTACATTCCTAAACTACCCTTCCGCTATCCTTTTTGGCAATATCAGTTACAAATATAAGATATATATCCATGATTTCATAAGTTGTTCATAGAATTACAAAAACGGAAAATGTGTTCCTCCATCTATCTCGGCACTTCAAAATTAAAACTGGAGCAAGGGAAAACCCTAGCTTCAGTGTACGGGCTCACAATATGGAGGGAAAGAGTTAGAATTTCAGTATAACAAAATTGGTCTGTTGGCTTTAGCCTTAACTCGCCCCAAAAAACGTTGTAAAAGAAAGATTTTCCTAATTATCAAAGTCGAGTCCAGAGCTTAGGGCACTTAAATAAAAGAAATCCCATTGCCATCAAGGAATAAATAACTTATTCCTTTTGTGTTCATCCCCAAAGCCTTGCACTCTACTTAGAATTTTAATATATTATAAAATTACTCCACTCTGCAGGCTATTTGAAGTCAGTTCAAATTAAACATTCCGTGTTTTCTATCTCGACAAATCTTTGCAGTGCAAAGTCTGCTTTCTGTAGTTCTTCGGTCTCCGTGGCACTGCTAAAGTAGCACGTTCTTGATTCTTTATTTTAAGTAACTGACCTATGCACGCCATTTCGTTAAGAACGGTGATTGAACCACAGGCGAAAGGACACCTTCGTTACGAGTTAAAAAAACAAATTATCCGAACATAAAATAATCCAATTGTAACCTTTTTCAACCAATTCTAACCTTTCTAATCATTGCATCGGCTGTCTCTTTTATTCTCGAACTCGATCATATCTTAATTTCACGCAGCGTAGATTATATCCGCCATCTTAACTGTCAAATCTTAGTAATCTTCGTCAATGCCGTATATTCTTGTATAATCCACGGTCAGTACGTTTTAATCATTACGTCATTATCAAAGTTTAGACTTAACTAGAAGATTACCAGGCCTTGTCAAATATTTTGTTATCGAAATCTGGCGTAATACCTGATGGTATCTGTAGAACTTCTATTTTAAATAGCAACAACGGATTACTTCTTTTCAGTTGACGAACTAAACAAGAAAACTTTACTTACCTTAGTAAACGATAACCCCCTCCCTCCCCCCGAAGACCGCCGTGTTTGTTTATCCAACTCTGAAATTTGACATTATATGCTGAAACAGTAAGTCGGTCAAGCGAAAAATTGTTGATGTACCGAGAAAATATGACAATCGCACAACGGTTTATCAAGTATTACAGTTTACTATTCGCTTTTTACTGCTGCGTTTTACAGCGCAGGCCAGCAGATGCAGTTGAACGTAAGTCATTTTAATTACTGATATATATCACTGTAGTTAATCTTTATTATTTTTGTACATACTTAAGAGAAGCTGAATGTGGTTGATTCACCCAAGACACGCAATGAGAAGCAACACTGGTTGTCATGAAGCAATTGTTCTGTTTCTGATGAGCTTATTTTTAGCAAAACCTCGGCCGCACTAGAACGATTTAATTATTCATGATAACTAAGGTTCCTCGATACCTGGCTGGCTACAGACAGAATCAAAGATGAATACTGATAGTTCTTCGACCCGGAAGTTAAGTGATTGGTTGCTAACGTTGAATTGATTTACAGACATGGATTTACTGCCTGATATTTGTATAACATAAAGTGAAAAGCACTAATTTCAAATAATTAACTTTTTATATGCAATCCTATAATTTTGCTTTGTTGTAACATTGTTCGTGCTTCACTTTATCCTATACGTATCCAGGATCAAGTATTTCTTTTAAGTCCGCACTTTTAATTTAACAAAATTTATATCAATGTTATTGCCGGTGTCGCACTCGTCATATTCACTAATCATTTGACTTGTGTTGACATTTGCTTGTTATTCCAAGATAAAATTTACGAATTGGGTGCTGAATTGTGTTGTTTTACCGACAATATCGTTAAATCGAGGCGCGACAAATAAAGGGGCTGTAATTTTCACCGAGCTGAAAAATATTTAGCCATAGACCCGCATATAATAGCCTATGAGGCAAAGCCGAATGGGCTATTGACAAGTGGCCATTAAGGGCGAAGGGTATAATTGTTTTAATATCATCCAACTAGTCGAACAGAAAAGGGAATAATAAAGTTAACAAATACATGTTGAAGAAATATTTATTTGGAAATTAAGGCCCGTTTCAAACGTCGAACTTTTCATGTGCCGAATCTAATGCAAATGAGCTAATTCTGTTGTTCTACCTCATTTGCATTAGATTCGGCACATGAAAAGCTTGACGTTACGTTTGAAACAGGCCTAAGTGAAAGAAAGCGTCGCGCTCCGATTGCGCCAAACTTTGAACTCGCCTGCCATCAGCGTATAAAAACATTGTGAGACTTTCACTTAACTCATCTTTCGCTAGTTCTTGTAAAATTGTTTTAAATATCTATTAATAAACAAGATACAATATATCTGGAAAGACTTTTGAAAAAAGTATAGCTTGATGTCTATTGAATTTACAAACAATGTTCGTAGTTTCGTCTAGTAAGAAAAAAAAAACAACAAAACTAGTTGACCATTAAAGATCTTCACCTCGTATTTTGTTGCCCTTTTGGTCTTTTCTGGGATGGAATTATCCAGTAATTATGAAAGTCTCCTTTGCAATTTCCACAAAACGCGAAGCGGCCGCCATTGTTTTGGTAGGTTTTCAAAACCTGCAGCGAATTTCACTATCCGAGGACTATTGCTAATAGTCCCCTATTAGCGTAGCCTATCAAAACGCAGGATTTGCATTAGTCTTCTGGTTGGGTGATACTAAAGTTTATTATTCTGAGGACTTCATTAAATCGAGGTTACAGTGCATCACTGTCAGACTAATTACGGCTAACAATTTTAGCACGTACATGCCAAAGATAACTTACAGCCACTTATACAGCACTAAGGGCACATGCGTAGCAGGTATTAGTATCACCAAACTAGGGGACTAATGCAAATTCTGCATTTTGATTGGCTACGCTACTAGGGGACTATTAGCAATAGTCCTCGAGTAGCAAAAATTTTGAAAACCTACCAAAACAGTGGCGGCCGCTTCGCGTCTTGTGGAAATTTCAAAGGAGATTTTAGATATCTTATCAGGCATGATAATGTTATTGATTTAATAATAAAAATAAAAATTACGGGTTGAATCATTTCAAGACAACGTTTCGATGTCTTCACGACACCATCATCAGGTCAAAATAAAATATAATATATTCAACAGACGACAAAAATATATTAATGTTCAAGTTCAAGTTCGTAGTCCCTAGAGGCTAGGTGAAGAGTTTTGCATGCTTTTATCGAGTCACTTTGAATATTTAGACACGGCTTGTGCTCGCGAATAAGGAACATTTCGTATAGAAGACAAT
>JAOCPT021000094.1:0-14682 GCA_026546935.2 Palythoa grandiflora | reverse complement strand
GTTGTCTATTCCAGGGTGCGGCGTTTATTCGAGGGCGGCGTTTATTAATATTTTGGCTCTCAGGTGCGGCGTTTATTTGAGGACGGCGTTTAATCGAGGGCGGCGTTCATTCGAGGAAATACGGTATTTGGTTTCTACTGAAAAATTCAGCTTTTTTAATCGCCATTTTAGCTGCCATCTTTGATTGTTGAATTTTTAATTTGTTCAAATATTGAACAAAACACATAAAAATAATTTAATTACACTCTTTGGGAGTCCTATATTGCATAATTCGCTATATTAAACAAAACAAACTTATTTGAAAAGTATTTTTACACAGAATACGAAGTTTTAAAAGGCAATGTTTAATTTGTATAATTTTTCTTGCATAAATCATGTAAGATGACGTCATCAAATTAACACTAAAAGATGTCTTATTTATAGGAGTACAGTTGATGAAAGTTTCATGGGTACAACTAAAATTGCCTAGTTTTTAGATCGAAATATCTTCGAGTGGGAGAGGGTCGGGTCAAAACGCCCCTCCCCTCTTTTACATTTAAGGGTTAAGCTAGGCGCACAAGGCAAGAGCTATCTGCTTTGCAAAATTTTACTTGCTACTATCTGCGTAAGAAAATTTCCCCAGTGTGTAACGTCGTTCTGCGCTTTTCTTCACGCGTGTCATCGGCGCCGAATATCAACAAGTTGAATGACGTTTGACAAGCGCGGGCGGGTTACTGATTCCTCGAAGTGCGCGCAAATGAAAAGCTAGCTATCACTTTTCAGTATAATGCGATTGTGCATGCGTAGATGAGTCAATATCAAACATGGCTACTGCCGTTTGTAAAGACGTTTACTTGCAACCTTACTCGTCGCTATTTTGACTTATAAAACGTTAATAATAGATTTAGGCAAAAACAACAGAAGCTACTCTAGAAAAGTTTTAAATTGCTTGCAATCAATTTAACATGTGTTTAACTTACGTACATTATTTTTTTCTGTAAACTCGCAACTGTAGAAGACCTTTTGGTCCACTGATGAATGATAAATCACACTAAGAGAACCTGGATTTCAGAAACCATTAAAATTTACCTTATTTCTGAGAATTTCTGTTGATCTTCATATCATGATAAATTAACCTATGCGGTTAACTCTCCCTCCGTGCGGTTGAACGGCCTTGACTTGAAATGAGAAGGAGCTCTCAGGGAACTCGGCTCTTCGCTTGTACAACCACGTTGCTAATAATGGCGAGAGTTTCAGTGCACAGAGACGTGACGTAAAGTAGTTTTCGCCTGTTGATCAATTTTATTGAACAGAGCTGCGTATGCCAGAAGAATATTTGATAAACGCAAGCTCTCCTGGTCGTGGCGAGCTCATTATGTGAAGCAGAGAGAAATTTTCTTTATGTTTAATGGTGACGTGTACTTTGGGTGCACTTTGACTAATTTCGGGTGCATTTTGTGTATTTAATTACTATAATCATCTTTTTTTACACTTTTTGGTATTTCACAATGTAATATAATTTGTATAACACATTCGGTGTGAAGAAATGAGTATCCCAATTATATTTAACAAATTCAAACAAATTTCATATGGTATATGTATTGTACAGGTGCCAAAATGAGTTGAGAAGAAAAAAATAGCCACAAACAAATTCAATTGGCACAAGCTTTCCTCTCACCTTTTTGACGTCATCCTTACTCCTATCGAGAATGAGCCGCAAGGACCGAGAAACGAGGTTGCTTCTGTTCGTCAGATTACAATATAAAATGGTTAGACGCGAAAGAAGTTGAGGCAAGGGAGGGGAGGTACGGAAATGTTTTTGCCCTTTTCTCGTTTAGTAGTTTGTATGGTACTTTTAAAAGAAAAATTACGCATATGCTTACACAGCTTAAAGGGTTATTTACCTCGGCGAGCGGTGTACTCTTTCAGCGGTTTACCTTGGACCTGCTTTAACAGTAGGAGATTTTTATTTGGTGTTATCAGATATTAAAACAGCGGTGTTATTGAAACAGTGTTAAGATTTCAACCTTCCAGCTATTAGGCTCGGGTTCAATGTCCGGCACTATTTTTTTGCTCTGCCGAGAGTAGGCCATTTGTGCTTCCTTCTTTCTACTGAATTCGAAGTTGACTCAGTTTTCCATCGTTACGAGGTTGGTAAAATGAGTACCAGCTTCTGCTGGGGTTAACTTGCGATTGATTAGTGTCCCGTCCAGGGAAAGTCAGTAACTGTCACTTGCTTAACACTACAAAAAAACCGAAAAAAGCACCGACTCCAATGGGCCGCTTAGGATCGTAAGAAAAATAAAAAAATATTTAACGATATGATATTTTATTTTTTGCGCTGTAACGTTTCCAGAGGAGTAAGGTGAGAGTTTGCCCACGGAGGGGGGGATGGAGCGGGGGATACTCACCCTAAGTCAAGGTTGGCGATGCCGCATGCTGTCCGAGCTCTTAAAAATCCTGATCTCGTTTATGATATTACGTTACAAATTTCTATTTAACAATTAGAATACGAGTTCGCATTTTCTATCGGCTGATAGAAAAACGAGGACAAAGCCCAAGTCATTCTATCAAATGCCGATAGAAAATGAGATCGAGTATTCTAATTGTTGTAGTAGAAATGTCTGGAGAATTAACAAAGGAAAAACGATACTTTTTTGATAAATAAAGTTTTAATTTATTTAATCAATTGATGGTAAACTGTTTTCGCGTGCTGGCCGGTGTGCTCCTGCGGACGTCTATAACAAACTTCTTAAATTAACGATTCAAATTGTTATTTTCTTACCTTCAAAAATGTTTACACCATATTTTGTTGCTGCCTTTGTTTTATCTGTAACTGATATGTCAATTAGAAGCTTCAAATCGTCTTCACAAAATTGGGAAACATAGCAGGTATACAGTTGGACGAATATTTGTTCTAGTTTTGTAATATTTCTCCGAAACAACTGATATGTTAATTATTTTTGAAGGTATTGGATTGAGGCCCCGTCCACACGTATCCGCATATTTTCGAAAACGAGACTTTTTTCTCCGTTTTAGCCTTCCGTCCACACGTATACGGCGTTTTCGATCACTCAAAACGGAGGTTTTCGAAAACGTTCTCCAGCGTGGAGATTTTTGAAAACGGAGATTTATCGTATTCGTGTGGACGGGCGAAACGGAGGTTTTCGAATAGGATGACGTCATACTTAAGATCTATTAGTTACAGCGCATGCTCTGTAGAGAGAGCTACCGTATTTACCTGGCTTTAGCGTATTCGTGTGGACGGGCGAATACGATCGATTTGAAAATGCTTCGTGTGGACGCGTATTATTTTGAAAACGGAGAAAAAAATCTCCATTTTCAAAAATATCCGGATGCGTGTGGACAGGGCCTGACACATCCAGAATTATTTAAACAGTTTCTTTGATTCTCCTTTGTCTCCTGTTGCGACCGCGCAAAGTTGAAAATAAATTTATCAGCTCTGAATTTATATGAACTGTTTTATGACTAAAAAGAATTGTTGTTTTTCATTCGCTAATTTTGGGCGATTCGCGGCGAATTTTCGGCTGATCGAACATGATGGTCAGAATGGGGGTACCCCAATATCAGTTATCATAAAAAAATTAAGATAATTATCAGTTAAAATTTTGGCCAAATATCAGTTATCAATTAAAGTTCTTCAATATCAGTTTATATCAGATGCCTTCTTAAGGAGGCATTTTGGTTAAACGCGACTTTTTGACGGCTTTTAGCGTTACTTTTGATGATATCACCGTGCCTACTTTTAAATTTTGAAAATCCTCAATTACATTCACAGACTGAATGTAAAAAAAGCATCTTGAATATTTTCAGATTTTTCGGATTAGATTTAGGTGTTACGTTTAAGGGGGGAGATTGATAGTTTTAAAGAGAAATTTGAGTTTTGGGATTTTAAGAGAAGTTAAAAAATCAATTTTGAAGTTAATATTTGATAGAAAATGGCCGAACCGTCCCCAAACCAAATCTGCATTTGCGCATGGCCAGGACAAACGGTTTGGTGCTTGTCCAAAGAAATTTCCCTCTTCAAATCTCCTCCTCAACTCTTTCACTATCCACCAAAATTTTAACCAGAATGCGCCCTTAAATCCTGGACAGTAGCGTACTCCTCTGAACTTATGTTCACACGGGAACGATGTCGCTCGAAATCATATTCTTCATCCTCTTGAGAAAAGCTAAAAATGACTTTTGAAGCTCCTCACAAAGCCATCTTCGTGCTTTGTATTTGTTTTGCTGATTAAAAGTTAGCAAAGTTACTTGTCTTCTTCCATCTCGTTTATCTGCGATTATCCGCCGATATGTGACGGGAATCCAAGCTTCCAGCAGACGTGAATATAAGCGTAACGATCGCGAAAATGCCAAAAATAGCAGTAGGTACCGATATTTAAAACTTTAAAAAAGTCCTTTGGTAAAGTTTAAATACTGGTGAGCTTTTTGGCTTCCAGACTGTAGCCTTTAATCGGATTATAAATGAAACCTAAAATCGAATGACTACGCATATGAAAAGGACGATGTGTGAGAAATAAATTAAAAATATGTAATAAAATTTCAATGAAAGAAAAATAACCGCTTCCTATGAAATACTCAATTCTTTCATTATAACTCATTAGCATTTTTATTGGGTTTAACCATACGTATACCTAATATTATTTTGTTACATATATTAAATATATTTCTCACGCATCGTCCAGTTCATATCTGTAGTTTGTCGGTTAAAGGTTACAGCCTGTCAGCTGAAAGCTCGCCAGTATTTCAGTATTTTATCAGAGAATGTTTTTAAAGTTGTATTTTATGTTTAACCTTGGTAACTCGTTCATTTTCAAAGCAGTAAGTACGTTAAAAAGTTCTGAAAGTCAAATTGCATTTTTCGTTTTTATAATCAGATTTTTTTCGTTTTTACAGTTATATTACCTATCTGCCTTGAAAGTTACTTTTTAAAAATACCAGCTCAGTATCAGTAGAAGATTAGCAAAAACAAATCGTTAATTATCATTCAATTTTTTTGGCGAAGGTTACTGAGCAGGTTAAAATGAGAAAAAAACCTGAAAATTGAAAAAGCAAACTATTTTGTTTTATTGAAAAAGATCTTTTAAATAAAAAATGAATATTTTTTCAATAGCTAATTTTGTTCGTGAGTCGCAAAATGAACTTTTTTACCGGCAGTCGGGAAGCTACACGGTTCATTGTTCAAACGCTGCTTTCTCGCTTCCAGTTCTTAGAAAAATGAGGGTTGTAAAAAATGTCAATGCTCGCAGAATTTTTGTTATTTTACCACGAAATTTGGTACAACTATAGAGAAATGCTTAAAGAACATAATCGTGTCGGCGAATTTGAAAAAAAGTCCTGGTTTAATTTCTTACTGATCAATTCTTGCGCCTCTCGGCTAAAAATATTTGCCATGTTCTAGAAATAAATATAAAAATGATCGGTTTTCACAAACAAAAAACGCTGATACGGTTTTAACCGGTACATTTTTACGAAGTTAAAAAGCTGACAAAATCTAGCGGAAGTTATGATCTGAACTGGTGTTGACTTCATAAAGGAAAAAATTGAAATCGAAAGTAGGCCGTTAGTTCGTTCTTACGATAACAAATATATCAATATAATTTGAATATTCATTTGTAGAATTTTACAAGCTTCCAGTGATATAAGGTTTATGGGTCTGTGATAAATATCAAGCGAGATATCGCATGAAAACTAGAAACAGTAATCTTAACCCCATCCAGTCAAAGCCTATTCGCTATTTCAGTCCCTCGAATATAGGTAAAGCGTTAATAAATTAACCTTTTCAAAGTCTGAAAAAAGAGATTACCGCTTCAAAATAGAACAAAATATATCAAAATGCTAAAATTCGACATAGATTCAAAGTTTCAGAAAAAAAATTTACCACATTGAGTATCTTAAGGCACCTGAAGTAAACGCAAATTGTAAATCTTTGCAAAAAAGGCGAAACGTGCTATTGACATTAATGTTGTTTTGCTTCTCTTTTTCAAATTGAGAAAAATGTTTACAGCACTTATTTTCAGCTTGTGATATACAATTAAATTCAGAATCATTGAAAAGTATTAAAAATAAAAAATTACACCCTGTGCTTAGTATTTAATTAATGCGAAAACCGTTAATTATAAGAGAAAGCCTTTACGTCAAAGATTTTGATGGTGCGAATAAACGCATTTTTTTTTCTCATTTTGCCTTTTAACGTCAATCTTGTATAAACAAATCTTCTTCTGTGTGTCAAAGAGATAATAGATAAAAGATTTAAACGAACAATAAGCTTTAAAGAACAAACAGATAACTGGATTAGTTACCAATTTATGATTTAGTTTTAAAATCGTTAAGCTCATTGTGGGAGACTCAAAGACGCCATGAGTCCGTATATATTTGTTTTTCAATAATCTCATTTCCTGTTTTCAAGACTTTGTTTTAAATACAAAACTAGAACAACTTGGAGTGTTAATAGCTAAAGTTTCAAATACAAAATCTTAATGGCAAATGTATTAGACAAGTATAGTACATGCAAATGATTGTGGTATACATTTTATCCTTGGCTTGCAGGAATACATGTACATTTGAAATTTTGTTTATAATCCAACTACTCATTCTTTGATTTAATCTTTACTTCTTATACACCAAGCCTTCAGATCTTGAATAATTCTGTGCGTACATTTTAGGTAAGTGATAAATTATCAAAAAAATTAATCTAACTTAACTTTGATAACTTTAAAACAGTATTGCCTAAAAAAAATATGAAGTCGCAAAAAAAGTTGGCGGCGTAGTTAAACACTGAAAACGAAGGCCAATAGAGAAATACAAACAACAGAAAGGATAAAAGTTATCGGTTTTTTTTTTTTTGGAAAAAAATTTTAATCTAAACTTTTCTCCTTTCCTCAGCAAGAAGAGAGATGTAATCTCTCAAAAGGTTCTGATTTTAAAACGTTTTTTCAAAAAGCCAGCGACGAATTTTACTTTTTCCGCTTATATATGTTTACAATGCCTTTTTGCCACCGAAGAATTTTTAGGGAAATACAAAGTCATTTTAATTTCAACCAAAAATGAACCGACAATTATCAATATACCAACTAGGAAGCTACGGTATTGCAGTGAGCTGTTTATTTGCCACAAGTGGAAAGACAGCGTGTGGTGATTTTATGAGTTTGAATCAAATGTTCACGGCAAGTACAGTGTACTGTACCCGCTTTTTTATATAAGAAGAACTTTATAAGAACAACGAGGCTCAAATTTACCAAAATTTAAGAACAAAGCTTGGGCTTGATAACTAGGAAAGATTTTGTGGTAGAAAATTGACCAAACTTAGCGATACAGAACAAAACATAAAAAGATTCACAGTAAAGACTGCTTAACAAACAATGAAGGTAGTTCGCCTCTAAATTCAGCCGTAAAATTTATGTGTGGCGCAAGGCGTTTCATTTTCCAGTACCTTATTCTTTTTTCCTCATTCAAAACGGGTCACAGAAATATGAACAAAATAAGAAGAAATTAAGACTAAAATAACCTCGGCAAAATCAGTTACTTGTTCTTATTAAATAACTGAGCGTGTAATGAAATACGTGCGGTTCAAATCTAATTCTCACATTTCTGATAAACATTTCTAAGAGTCCCTTCTTACGCGACGACAATGCTTTTCTTTCTTGCTAGCGCTTAGAATATGATTTGAGTATCACAGTTGCCCAGTTATAGCTCAACAGAAAAATAGCTCTTTTGAAAGCTACCAATACACGCGAAAGAAATTACTAAATATTTCATTCTGTTTGATCGAGATTTTGTGGCTTCCTAAACTTTACTAAACATACCAAGTTTCATCCACTTCTTTGAATTTACTTCTAATGTGATCAACAAAACCATTCCCAATCGACGTATTTCTTAATGTTTTATCATCAATCAAATAAATGGGGCGACTTTTGCACCGGGCAACTTCGACGTGTTTACGTCTTTACAAAACAGAGCAAAAAGTAAATATTGCAGCTAGGAGTTATAATTGAAAGCAAACGCTTTCAGTGTTTGATTGATGTTTTCAAGTTCGGTTTAAAATAGAGAGTGAAGGAAGGTAGACACTCATAATGTTAATAATGCTGAATTGAAAATCAATTTGGTATTATATTTGTCATCTGCTCTATATAAGCCAAATTTTAAGTGCGGCTCGATTATGAAAGTATATTTTGTTCTTGCTTAGAGCATTTGAAATGTTTAAAAGACCAGATAACGTAATAACTATTTTTTTTAAATTTTGTTAATCTATTCGCAAAATGTAAAAAAAAAAACCTCGCCATAGCAACTTTGTCAATTCTGTTTGTTGAGTTGACCGTTGGCAAAAAAAAACACAACAAAACATATATGTTCCATGACAAGGCCTCTTTGATAATGATGTCTTGTGTGATGAGGTTGAGTAAAAAGAAAGAAAAATTGTATCTGTTATTATAATCTTCATTAACTCTCATGATGTTAGTAGCAAAGTTCGTACGCCCGCTGACCACCTAGACCAGACCCTTTTTCAGTTGGGTTACATACACAACACAAGCAGACAAAGCATAACCAGACAGAAAATAATCAAGTTCTAACTTAGAAGTTATCACGATTGCAAACTTTAGTACTATTTATCCTTCTGGTGGACAAACACAAAAAATGCTCGTTTTCGTATTAAAATATAAAGAAAGTAAAATAAAAATAGAATAAAATGGAATAGAATAGAATAGAATAAAATGGAACAGAATAGAATAGAATAACATGGAAAAGATATATTGATTAGAATAATATGAAATAATTTGGTATGGTATGGTATGATATGGTATGGTATGGTATGATATGGTATGGTATGATATGGTATGGTATGGTGTGGTATGGTATGATATGGTATGATATGATATGATATGGTATGGTATGATATGGTGTGGTATGATATGGTGTGGTATGATATGGTATGATATGATGATATGGTAAAGTATGATATGGTATGGTATGTTATGGTATGATATAGTGTGGTATGGTATGATATGATGATATGGTATGGTATGGTATGGTATGTTATGATACGATATGGTATAGTATGGTATGATATGGTATGGTATTATATGGTATGTTATGATATGGTATAGTATAGTATAGTATAGTATGATATGGTATGGTATGGTATGATACAGTATGGTATGGTATGGTGTGGGGTGGTATGATATGGTATCGTATTTTATGGTATGATATAGTACTTGATATGGTATGATATGATACAGTATGGTATGGTGTGGTGTGGTATAGTATGGTATGTTATGGTATGATATGGTATGGTATGATATACTAGTATGGTATGGTACGGTATAGCATGGTATGGTATTGTATGGTATGGTATAGTATGGTGCGGTATTTTGGTTCTTTCTATATCTAAAGTTGTATACTAACGAGGCAGAATGTAAACAATGACGTCAGGAGGAATAGCTTTAATTTTTCGCTCGCCTTGAGTCAAAAACAGCAAGGGTACACAAAAGGACTCGAGGCACCGGAAGACCGCTGATAACCGTGCGAAAATGGTGAAAACTGATTGGTTCATGAATGATATATATCACGCATGCATGTGTTGATAAATATAGATTATTACATGTTGAGAGCTTTATATCGAAAAACACGATTTTTTTGTATCACATAAGCAACGAGTGAGTCCGAGTCCTTTTACACAAATTAGAGAAGATGAAACAACACCGTGACAATAAAACAATTGAAAATATCAACATAACTTTGCTATAGATCACTTCACTCATTTGTTGTGTATAGGCTTCCTATTGTTCTACGCCTTTGTGGCTTAAAAAAGTGAAGCATAACAAAAGAAGAAAGAAAAGAAAGAAGAAGAAAAGAAAAATAAAGAGAGGAAAATAAATGAAAAAAGAGAAAAGAAGAGAAGAGAGCAGAATAGAAATAGAAAAGAAACAAAACTGAGAAAAGAAAAGAAAGGAAAAAGAAATAAAAAGAAAAAAGAAAAGGAGGGGAAAGAAAAAAAAAGAAAAATAGACAAAAAATAAAAATAAAAGAAGAGAAATAAAACAAAACAAAAAGAAAACAAAGAGCAAACAAAAAGAGCAAAGCAATGCAAAATACAGTATATTCCAAGTTATGCAGTAATATTTATTACATAACTTTATGTTTATATGGCAGTTACTGAGATTGAATAATAAGGCTTGTTATTGTCGGTGCCACGTTGATTCCCAGACCAAAAACGTTCTCGATCTGCATATATCAATAAAATAAACAGACTAATCATTTCGTTAGGAGAGAACATCAAACCAGACGTGTAAATTTGGCCACTTTACTTTCACCACTAGGTAGGTTACAACTGAACCAACAAAATTTGAGAAGGGAAAAATGAAACTTTAAACAAATTCTATATCAATTTAAATAATATGAAGAACCGATTTGTACAGCTTAAAACTACATTTAGCCCTTGAGATTATTGCATATGAATTAAATTCGGTTTTTATTTTGTGTATGACGCATATATATTAATATTAATAACCAACAATGTTTTTAAAAGCAAAATACATAATGGTCTGCTAACAGCTGTTTGTGTATATAAGCGATCAAATGCTAGATGAATAAGTTTAGATGTAAATCTTCAAAAAATATACTAGTGAGAAATTTTAGAATAGCAAATTTTGAAAAACACCTAAACTCAAATATGACTAGGAATCTCCAAGCTATCATCTTTGAAACAAATCGACGCTGAGTCGGGGTGAAATTGTGAAGTCCGGTACTGTAAACAAACACTCTTTGAACTCTTTGAATGTTCTCATGGCGATAAACATCGAATACAATTCTACAGGTACAGCTGAATACGGATACGAATAATATTTTGGCGGCCTTATTTAGTCTAAATTTGTTCCTTATTTGTTTTTGTTTCTGTGAGCGGTTTTTGTTGAAGAAAAAAAAAACAGACTGATATAAATAAGGTAGGCACACATGTATTGTACGGCTGTATTTAGAGGCAAACTGTTCTTCCGTGTTTGTTGAATTGTTTTAGGGCTCAGATTATAAGATTATTCTTCTTCTTTAACCTGTACGAAAGATTTTTACCAGTTTCAAGCTTTGCCAGGAAAACGTCCCTAGTTATGGAGCCCAGCCTGAGCTTGTTCTTAAATTGTTTTTAAATTCTTGTCAATTTGAGCCTAGTTGTTTTTATATAAAAAGGCATATTATTGCAATGACCGGCAACTATCAATAAATTTATATAATTTTATAAAAGAAGTGAAATTAAAATTTGAAAAATGTTTTACTTTAAAATTGTCGCAAACAAATTGTTTTGCCGAAGGATCTCTCAATTCAAGTGGTATTGCTCGAGTGAAAATTTGCAAAGATAATTTCATCTGATAATACACAGGGTGTCTGCCGGGATTCAACTGAAGATGGTTATAGAAAAAAAATTATTTCGGTGCGCCAATACATGCGTGTGGAACATATCTAACTATGCATTAATTCTGTAATAAAAATTGGAAACATGTTCGTCCCTAAAGTACTTAAATCGTGTCTGCAACTGATAAAGTGTTTTTTGTGAAGCATATTGGGCGATTTGGTTAAAAAGGTATGATGGATGGGGTTCAAATTCACTTTCAAGTGCTGTATATAATAATATAGTTCTGTCGCGTTGCGGCAATTCTTTTAATTCTCTATTTCTTTATTCGATTTACAGTAATGGCAACCAGATTTTTAAAAATTAACGTGTTAACAAAAAACAAGGCCAAATGAATAGTTTAGAAAAGAACCAAGGATATTGTCGGCTACGAGCAGTCACTTTATTTTCCTTAGAACTGGAAGTCAAATTTAGAAGTGTCAGTTCCAGCGGCGAAAATTACTGAAAGCGAAAACCATCTAGAAACTGCTAAACGTTTGTATTGTAGACTGAGCTCTTTATCCGAGAAGACGAGAAGCTTTAACCATTTGTAGATGTTATACCAAAGAAACACCTTCTTTTCCGTTCTTTTAAGACCCTGAGTGAAGTTCTGGCTGAGACTTTATCCCAAACTTCTTATATAATCTCAGATGGAAAACAGATGCTGAACATTTTTTGTCAGCACGCCATCTGCGTGACCACTCAAACCACACTTTGGAATGGGCAGTAATTTACAAAGCCGAAAATTATTTTAAACAAAATAGCGTGCAGGGCCTGTTTATTCAGATCACTTCCGATTTTAGCCCTTTATTATCACAACTATAAACATTTAGCTTGTATTATGTCAACAGTTATATGTTAGTGTGTTACATTTTAAAGTGTTAAATTTGTTTTTTATTTCTTTTTAAAAGGCCATTAATATTAATCTGCAGCAGGCAGGGAAAATGGATAAAAAAACTTTTAACATTGCTTTGTAATTAAGTATTAATATATTTATTGTTTTTGTCAAGAAACCCTTAAAGCAAAAGACTCTCTGTTTGAATATAATTAAGTATTTATAAGTCTTGTTTCTCTTCTTTTAGGTCAAGAAGCAGTTTCTGTATACGCACATCAAGCGTTTTGAACTAAAGGTAGACTTGATAATCCCAATTTACATATATATACTTTACGACTTTGGAACGTGTGAACATTTAAAGTTTTTTAACCACCAGATATGAAGCCTTCAACTTTGGTTATGGACCAAGTCGGGAATAACACAAGTTGGGAACTATCAAAGCACTTTTCTGCTGAACTTGTTGTTCAAATGATTATGTATTGTGTTCTTATAATTACTGGAACAGTGGGAAACCTGCTTATCATGTTCGCCGTTTTAAACAAGAAACCTCGAAAGACAAGCGAGTGTTTTATCTTAAACCTAGCCATCACGGATTTGGGTGCAAGCACAATCAGTATTCCACTAGATTTAGTGGAGCGTGCTACTGGAGGCTTCCCTTTTGGCTCAGAGCTCTGTTATATTTTGTATCCCTTCCAAACGGTTCTCATGGCTGTGTCTGTAATAACCTTGTTGCTAATGAGCCTGGAGCGGGTATGCGTTGTTCTTCAACCGTTCAGACCAAAACTACAAACGAAAGGTATCGGTATCGCTATTGTAGTGTCGTGGATTTTTCCCATTCTCGTCATAATACCTTACACTTTGGTCTTGCGACTGAAAGACAGTCAGTGCACTGAATTATGGCCGGAGCAGTGGTATGTTAAAATTTACACAATGGCCGTATTTCTCATTTTCTACATAATTCCTCTCGTTGTAATTGCAATCTCTTACATACGGGCAAGTGTAAAACTACATCAAGAAATTAGTGGAATACAAAACTTACTATTTGACAACAGTATTTCCCGCAGCCAAAGAATGTATTCTCAGAAACGCGCACTTCAGAATATGCACATCATTAAAGTTTTTGTTATGGCAGTTGTTGCGTTTGCTTTGTGCATGCTGCCAACACATATGGCCTGGATTTGGCACGATTTTGGAAATGGAAGGCACCATTCTTCATTTAGGGATCTATTGAGTTTTGCTAATATAGCAATGTACGCAAATTCAGTGATTAACCCGATCATATTTGGTACAATAAAGCCGTCAACGTTTGCCGATATCAAAGCATGCTGTCTCGGGAAAAAGACCGTAATCTATAATCCTTTAATGCTTCGTATTCAATATAAGAGATATTGTAATGCTGTCAGAGAGCGAGCAAACACGACTGAGAATGTCATGGGTTCAACCCTAATGTTTCCCTCTTCACATTATTCCAATCAATCAACAAGAAACATTTACGAGTCAAATGTATAAATGGGATTGTCACTTAACAAAGTCATTTCGTTTCTCGCATTTAGCGTCGATCTATTTAAAAGTATAAAAAGAATTTTAACAACATGAGTAGTATAGAGTGGGCACGATTAACCCCATTTTGATGCACAAATGTGCTGCATGGATAAATCATCTTAAATATTGCAGCATATCTGATAACTAAAGTGCACGCATGAATTAATTCTTTTGTATTCTTAACTCAAGAATAAAATGAGGTACCTGCATAAACTATTTATTTTGTTTTAAGTCGATTGCACAACCTTGTGCAATGAAGGTATTGTTTACACAGTGAGATCATGTAATAGACTGCAAATCCTTCATTTTTTCAAAGAAATAGTTACAATCTTTTCTTAGTGAATTTTGGAATTTTTAATGTTTTTTTTTGCGCAAAAATAGGGTAAATCTGCTCACTCTATACTACTAACATGAACCTGTGGAGATAATATAACTCAGTTAAGTGCTTCATACGCTGCTTCGTGCGGAGCCTAACTAAAATAGTTAAATTACAAAATAGATTCAATATTTGAAATAAGTTAAGATTTAAGAGATGTAAGACAAGTGGGTAACAGAGTAACACCGTAACAACAAGATTCATGTCTGCTCTAGGGGGTCATCAGAGCATGATATCCTGATCTCCTTAGAACGTGAAACACGGATGTCACTGCTTTTTGTATCCAATTTTCTTATTTCTCCAAATCTCTCTGGCTCAAGAGCCGAAAGATGTTAGGATAAGCCTGAAGAAATCCGAGCTCAACATTGCAAAAAAGAAACAAAGCAAAGGAACCGTTATCAATTACGATACCATTAAAAATTAACGTTTGTTGTATTATCATATTTACGATTTCTACAAATAATTTTAATCACTATCTAAGTACCATTTTAATGATAACATCATTAACTCTTAGGGGGATGAGGAGGATGGGGGATGAAGGGGGGAAAT
>JAOCPT020999177.1:0-14686 GCA_026546935.2 Palythoa grandiflora | reverse complement strand
ATAAAGCATTTTTCATTTTAGGAAGGTAGGGGTCTGGTAACGAATATGTTGCTATGGTGACATCATAATCACTATCACAATATTTAGTTCTTGCAGCACATCAACCCTGCTAAATTTCGACCCTGTAGACTTAATACTTGCACAGGTATTCCATATTTTGTTATTTTACATCACTTTGTGTCCACCTTGTGACGTCACAAGTCATCTAATTTGCATAGATCAAAATCTTTAATAACTCGGCAGCCAAGAGTGCTATCACAATAAAATAAACGCCATTCTTCATCATTTTGAAAGCTCTTTCAAATAAGGTAACAAAAAATTTCATGTCATAGGCACTTTAAATTCAGAACATCGTGGTTAGGAGGCAGCGATCCTATCACTGTACCAACCTCACCATTATTAGAAGGAGGTGCCGAGCTTTTTTGGGTTATTTGAGTTTCAGAGCTGAAGTTTTTAGGATCATCGATTGGAAACCAGTTTGAAAAAGTTTTAAATAAGTCATATTTTTTGCTCCAGAAATTAATTCCACATTATACTTACATTCCACAATAAGTTTAGCTGCTGCAGTAACTCTGTTGTTCTTTGAAGTGGCATGGCATGAGTAAAGTCCAGCATCTGAAACTTTTACAGGAGAAAATTGTAAATTACTTTCACCAACAATAGAAATATGACCTGCAATTACCACAGAAGAGCCATCTTTTGTCCATGAAACTGTAGGCCTTGGGTTCCCTGTAACAACACACTCCAACACTGTTAAGCTTCCTTTTGTAGCATTAGTAGGCACAGGTTTTGTTGTAATTCGAGGTTGCTTTGGAAAACCCAAATCTGAAAAGTATCAAAAAAATTATTGAAATTAAAACATCCAGTAGATAAGTTTGCAAGCACATAACAGTTACAATAAAATCTATGGGGGAGGGGGGTAATCCCAATGTCTCATAGTTTCTAAGAGCCATGCCACGTTCCAGGCAGGGGGTACCCTGATGGTAACTAAAAACAAGTGAGTTTGAGATATGATAGTAGAAAGTATCAACATGAAAATTAATGAAAGAATAAACAAATTTGTCAGAAAAAATTAGTTTTTGCCCACAGGGGGATCGAAACCCATGCTAAAAAGCTTCTCGGTAAAATGTGGGAGATTTCAGTAAAGAGTGAGAGTAAGAGTTGAGCCTAAAAAGCAGGAGTCTCCCTCCAAAAGCAGAAGGGTTGAAGCTGACTTTTATCCAGATGGGTGTGGCAAACATAACAGTTAACTTAACAGTTTTGACTTTTTATTACTGTATTTTCCAGACTATAACCCACGGGTTATCTGTTAATTTTACCTTGTATCAGAGAAGGTGTGGGTAATCTACCGGTGTGGGTTATCTGTGAGATTTTGAAGTTGATCTGTGTCTGTAAACTGCCTGTCTTGAGGCATTTTCAAAAAAATGTTCCTCTGGATTGTACCGTATCTAATTATGCTGCCAATGTCCATTGTCTTTTTTTGATTTTGTTGTCGTGCACATTGTCATGCATGTGCAGCCATGCATAACCAAGCACTTGCCCAAGGTCACATGCCATCTTCCTGCCTTTGTGACTATGTGCTACGATCAATCGAGGAATGTGACAGTGTTGTTCCCAACCTTTTCTTGCTTATGACGGCAGATTTTTATGTTTCAATCAGCAGTTCAATTATTAGGAAAGCCAAACCATGGAATTGGATACCAAAACAGAAACAAAAAAATAAGACTTTGCCTACAACCTAGCAATCTTTTGCTAGAAAGTTTTACACTTATCATGACGTTATGACACAACTGCTCATTATAGTTTTATAAAATAATGTGGTTATTTGCTGAGCATTTTGTGATATTTTCATTTTTACATTCTCATAAATAAATTGTTTTATGATGCTTTAACAGTTAAATGTGATGTTACATGAGGAAGAAATGAATTAATATGGGTGTGGGTTATACGCCGATGCAGGTAATCTGTTAAACTTTTGTTTCTCTTGGTGATAAAAATATGGGGGTGTGGGTTATCTGCTGTGCGGGTTATAGTCCGGAAAATACGGTAGTATATTAACTATATATACAGAATATTCAAATGCCTTCCACTTAAAAAGGTAACTTTCAACTTTTTATCTGGAAATAATGTACCGGCTTTGTCTCTAAATGTTCAACTAAAAAGGTACGAGATCACTGGTTTTAACCCCTAAAAGGTACACTGCTTTTCTCCGCCCTGCTGGTAACATTTGTTTCACCTTACCTGATATAATACTAAGGGCTGAATGGGAACTTTCATGCTGTTTGCCATTCACTGGATTCTGACCAAGACAACTGTAGCTGCCACCATCAGCTGCTCTTACATTACGTATCTGGAGCACTCTGAGAGACTCTAATACTGTGTATCTGCTGCTGGGTTGTATGAACACATCATTAAACTTCCACTTCACCACAGGACTGGGAAGTGAATACCTAATTTGACAGTGAAATCTGGCTGTGTCACCAGCCATGACTCGCAAACTTGATGGCTGAATTGATATTCGAGATGATATTCCTTAAAAAAAAGCAAAATTGAAAGTATTGATGAATCAGAGTACATGTACAATGCAAATAAGATAATTTTTCTGTGTTTTCCTTTTTTATTTCTTGTAAGGCCAAACCAAATTGATTTGTTGGGCCAAAGATTTTTTTTAAAAATAATTTGGGTTGGTTGGTCAGAAAAAAATGAAAATAAAAAAATTATGTAATGTACATAAATCAGGTCCGTGTCAAGAATGAAATAATTAATTTTAATTACTCTTTCAAAAAGGAAACCACATTCTAGTCTTTTTAAAACACGTTTCTAAAGTGCGCTGGTTCCGCAGCTATAAAGGTCAATTTCATGACATGACATTTTTAAAATTGTGACCAGCCATATAATCACCAAAGACTTTACAAGCAGTAGCATTACCAACAAATGGCCATTTTGTACAAAAACCCTTCATTATTTACGCAGTTGATATGAAGGTAATTAGCTTCTATTTAATTCGAATGTTTTCAATTGCATATTGTAAGACAGAAATCGACATGCAGAATAACCAAAACTTAAAATAAAATTGAGCGATCGCATTTGTATTTTTTTTTGCAATTGGGAAAAATGAGGTTCGGTTGGATCTGTGTTTGAACACATTAAATTGGTCTGGCCTAATGTAAATACCATAAATTGTTGCAAATAAACTAATTATAAGTTTGTTTGTTTGATTGATTAATTGAATCACTTACCTGCTACCTGTAAGCTGGCGTTGCGGCTAAGAATAACAAATATACTATTTTTAACTTGTGATGATGCAACACACTGGTAGTAGCCTTCATCAGGTTTATTATTTTTTGTATGGATTATTGTGCTGAAGTGTAATGTTCCATTGGTCAACATTCTAATGCGAGTATCACTACTGTTAAATCTTATTGGTCCACCATTGTGCCACCATGTGATTTTCGGCACTGGGTTTCCAGAAGCAACACAATGTAAAGATGCAGGTCGATTTTTCTGTACAACGATATCTGATGGCTCTTGAACAAATTTAGGCCCTGATCCTCCTAAACAAATGACAATTACAGTTAGTCATCTAGATAAATAACCAAATCAATGCATTTTCAAATTTAACAGTTTTCAAAAATCTTCAACACAATTTTTAATTTTGTTTATTTATTTGAGTCAGTTGAGGGAAATACCCTGAGGCTCACGAGGTGGCAGAGCATAGAGCTATTGCAAGTATGTGTAATTTGTGTCGGCTGAAAAATTCTTGACTGCAATTTTATATTCATTTTACATATCCTGCCAAACAATTTTTTTCATCCAACAAGCTCCATATATCAAATCATTGTACACATTTCTAAAATATTTTGTTTATTTAGCAATACTTTTTTGTTAAGAGCAACATTTTCTGTCCGTTTGAGCAAAAGCAGACCTACATGACTGTATAAAAGCGAAGTGTTCATAAGGCAAGCTCGTTGTGTTTTGTGCTTCTTGGCACAGAGCAAGAGCTTCAACTAGTTTATATAATTAATTTTACTTATTCATTGTTTGTATCTATTTATTTGTTGTGAAGGGCAAATCCTTGCCACATTTCTCAGAGTATAAATCAAGTTTATAAGACCAGAAATACAGATGAAGAAACTAACCTTGACTCATAATACCGTATTTTACCGAGTAAGCATTCAACCCCCTGCTGTAATAAGTTTTGTGATAGGGGTTGAATTACTCAAGCATAGGAACTTACTCGGTATGTTTTTCAAGGATAATTCCAGTGTTCTAGCTAGCTTAAAAAATGACAGGGTGTCCTAATTTACAGAGTTCATGAATATTAATGAGGTTTTGTGATTCTTTTCATACCACAACTGAATTTTGTTTTAACATATTTGACCACTGACATTTTTTTCTACAATATTTTAGCTGAAAATGTTTAGGACAACCCATTCAGGTGCACACAACAACGAACAACAACAACTTTTATTTAGCACTCATAGTACAATCTTTAAAACAGAATAACGAAAACAAGAATAGGTGATTCCAGGAGAAGAGCACCAGCCACAATCTAGAACTATGAATAATAAAAAATATATAATAATAATAATAACAATGTCAGAATAAATGTTGTTACTTGACTCTGTTATCATAATTGAAAATATAAAGTTATCTTTCAGAGTCAAAGAAAGTATGAAAGCAAAGCTTTTGTGACCATCTTGGCCGCTTCTTCAGTGCTTGTGACGAAACTTATATGAGTGGTCATGTGACCTGAGGGTTTCATCACAAGCACTGAAGAAGTGGCTGAGATGGTCGCGAAAGCTTTGCTTTGCATAAATTTATTTACTTGAAAGGACATAAAATTATGTCCTACTAAGACACCATCTTGGTCAGACAAAACAAGATTTTTCTTCGGATATCACCAAATACAAAAGATATCTTCATTACCCCAGTGAACCTTGTTTAGTGACTTACAAAAGCCCTGAATAAATTAGGAACATCCCCACACAAAGTAAGATGTAATTTGCTCTGACACTGCAATTTTTATTCATTGTTACCATAAATTGATTCATAATTAAACAACTATTCTGACATCATGTCTAATTTCATTGGACACAAGCAAATTTTGGTTGAACAATATCTGACAACCGACTGTTATTTGCAGCCCTTATATTTACTCTAATAACGAGAACCTGAGTGTTAGCAGCCACGGTCAGTCATTTTGGCCTCACAAGGTCTCATCAGCATAACATAGCTAACACACAGGCTCAGGTTTCCACGGAGACCATACAGTAAGCACAGACAATGTAATAAAACTGTAATTTTGTATGAAGTGATATCAAACAAGATTAAATTTTTATTGTTCATCATTGTTAAACAATTTCAAGAAGCTAACTTTTTAAATACTAGCCCTTCATTTAAGCAAATATGATGTGTATTTCTAATTGATGAAGGGTAAAGCTTGAAATGTTGGCTCCTTTAAAACACCACATTGACACAGATGATAAGTCACATAAGTATTATAATTATCTTTGGGCAGCATTAAACTAAATAATTTTAAAAATGTTATACTCAATACAACAACTTAAAAATTTTAATATAAAATTATTAGAGAACAAAAACAAATATAATATTTGTTTATGGAATAGTTTTGATATCAAAATAAAAACATTCTACAAAAACGATTAGTATATAATATTAGCTGTTTGAAATGGAAAAAACCATCTGTTTTCACACTTTTTTACTTATTTTTTGCTGCTTCATACATCTTTTTAGATAAGGGTTATTTCTTTATTTGATAAGAACCCAATAATAAATAACTCAAGTGGCTAATTAGATTCTGGCCACATTTTGCTCATAAATGCTGCACATTAATTCTTTTGTGGCAAAGTAGTCTTTTTATTAATATATTACCAAATATCTCAGGCCCTTTTGTGGCAAACACAAATTTAATCAAAATTAGTGTTCAAAGTGATCATGACTTTGTATCAGGGATATGAAATTACTATAAAATTAAACCTAAAATGATATTATTAAGTTTTCATCTCTGTTATATCAAAATGCCAATATATTACACGGTTGTTTTTACCATTTTTAAGATATATAATATAATATAATATAGCTGTGACACTGTGATATGCTCAAAAACGTAAAAAAAAAATAAAAGTCAAAATATTTTAAAACAGACACAGAGTACGGTATTTTCCTCAGAGTTGACAAAAATCTTCCCAAAAGTCAAAACAAATGTGCAACTCGTTGACAATGCAGTTTAAATAAACTTGTTTAAAAGAAGCTTTTAAAGGGCCGACATTATCTTTTACTAGCCGCTGATGGAAGAGTCAAGTCTGGAAAATGCTTTACAAAGAAATTATAAATATATTCGTGAAATTATGAAATGCCTTAATGGACACAAGATGAGTGACTATTTTGATAACCTCTTCCTGCTGATCGATGATCAAATTTTTCTTTCGCTCTAGTTTTCCAAAAAGAAAGCGATGGGTATTTCAGCCTCCACTTTTGTACCTCGTGTCTCGTGACAAAATGAATTAGGTCAACGTAGAAAGAACTGTTGGAATGCAACCAAAACTGTAAAGCATTCGAAAATACGTTGATAGTCAATTTCTATGAAAGTAGCGTTTAATCATTCACTTGAATGTCATAATTTAACAAAATCAGCAAATTTCTGGTCTGTTTTGGAATGCATCCTTTGTTAAAATTTTGTTTTGTTGAAAAACATTCTTCACTTTGAAGTCACAACAACAGCATTAGGTTTTAGCGCATTTCAAGAAAAAGTAAACATGACTTCACATGTCATGTCAGAGAGTCTATCCAATTGCTGTGCACAAAGCCAGCAAACATATAAGCCAAGGAATGTTTCTGAAATGATGAACATGATTTAAAGCAACTCTCGAGGCTGTGTTCCTCATAAGAGGCACATGTTCTGCTAACGCGCCAAAAACCTTTGAATGTATTAAATTTTCATAATCTAAATGTCAATTTAATGAACTTTAACCATTTTTAAAGCGCGGTGAAAACTAAATATATCTTCAAAACCGTAACCTTCACAAAAAGGAATCTTGAAAGTTCAAAGCGTGGGTTTCTAATTTATTGTATGACACTATTGTAAGTATTTGGCATATCCCTATATTTTCGACGTGGAAATTTAGCAAAGAAACGGTTTTTTTCCTTATCATATTTTACATGAGATTCCAAGTTCAACTGCCAAACAGATCTATGCAGGAAATAAAGTAAAACAAGAATACAGTAATTCTAACGTTGTTAGTTGCTCATAGATTCAAAATATAAACAAGCATAATTGAGCTGTTTGAGGTTGGTTTTAACGAAGCGACATTTTCATATTAGTTGTATTTGCAAATTAGATATTTAAGGGATGATAGTTCCGTGAATATTCCACGAGACAGTTATAGAACTGGCACTTAACACTATCTAAATCCTGAGAGAAGTGTCATGTATTTGTGTATTGACTATTTCGTGCTCTCAACACTAACCTAAAAGAGTGGCTTACTAAAGACTCACTCACCTCGGACAGCGAAAACGACATGGACACAGTACAGAAACCAAACGATACCAGAGAATAGTGCCATGCTTGCACCAATTCGTTAAAACTGAAAAACAGTCACTGTATGCATTAAAATTGTCGAGTAAAAAAAACAGTTCAAATTCTCAGCGACATATCTCTCTTTGAAAACTTTGTCCGAAGGTGAGGGGAAAATGTCTTACCATATTTGGATGATCTGTCAAAATTGACCAATCAGAAGTAGGAACCCCCTGTGGTCCAACATTGTTTTTTTCGTCCGTTTGTTCATCACTCCATCAACTCACAAGTAATTGTTTTGTTATTTAGTAAAAGTTTTTCTACGCCTCTGGCTATCGAGAACACACTTTTTTACTGTAGAGCTATGGAAGCAGTTTAGTCTCGATCAAATCAGACAGCTATAAGATTTGGATTTGCCGTCTTTAACAGACTCCTGTGACAAAATCAAAGGCACCTTTTTCTGGCACTCAAAGCGACTGCACTCGTCTCCAAATCCAAGCAAGAAAGTTTTTAAAGATTCATAAACTGAACTAAAGAATAGAAAACGGGACAAAATTCAGAAATATGGTTTTCCAACGGTGCATAAGTTGTCCATGGTTATTAAAGATTCAATATAAATGGATGTTGACTTTTGTTTTGTGCAATGAATAGTAGGTGAAATCCATCTTAATATAAAATCAAGGGGCTGTTTAAGTAGCTTTTTAGAATTAGAGGATTAAATGCGAAAACTATGTATTTTATGCGAATCCCAACAAACAATGAAACCGGCGTAGGAGGAAAAAACCCCATTATACTAAACAATTGCAAATACGCATATCCATCTTGTACACTCGACACCGACACAGCCAAGATAAAACGCCGCGAATCAGATCAATATGGGATGTGAAGTTTTTTAGCTATCGCAGTATCGGTATATCACAATCTGTTTGGCGGCCCTACTACAGTTCAGTTTCAAGTTTCGGTATAATAGTACATATTTAAATTTAATTTTCTTTCAATGACTTTTTCAAATGAATTTATAAATGACTTTCATTAAATTTAAGATGTTAAGGAAAATCACCAAAATTAAAAACATATAAACCACTTTGATCAATATAGTTTTAAAACGTCCCGTAAGACTTCACGTACTAACTTTACGTTATTACAATTAGAGCTATGCCTAGTAATTGGTAGAGCTTGTTTCTCGGTTTCTTATCATGATTTGTGACCACTTAAAATAAAATGGAAATAGTTCGCGCTTTCATCAAATCTTTCAATCATATCAAAACAATATCTCCAGGGATTTCCGCGGACATACACTGAAGCAGCTGTTATTTTTCAAAACACTTCATCAGAAGTAAAAGTCTTCAAGAATGGCTGAAGAAAATCCAATATATATATAAAGGTTTTCATAACCTCCGCGGTGTAAGATAATTTCAAATCTGTCACCGCCCTTTTTAATGGCTACATGAATTCATTGCTTTATTTCGGACCGACAGCCGGCATGCATGCAGTATGCCATAGGCCTTTGACTTTGTAAATTATGCTGACATTTTTTTGAGCATTATGGTAACCTGCGAGCATTTGAGCATAATGCTAGCATTATATTTATAGTAGAATTTTTCGACGATCTGTAGAATTTGAAGCTGAATATAGTAAAAATACTAACTCTGGAATTATAAAATACTCTCTAAGACTAACACCACATACACGCTTTTTTATAAGAACAACTTTCATTTTAGAACGAGGGTCAAATTTGCCGAAATTTAAGAACAATTTAAGAACAAACTCAGGCTGAGGTTTGATAACTAGGAAAGTTTTTGTGCATGGTAGAAAATTGACTAAAACTTAAAGATACAGCATAAAACATAAAAAGTTTCACTGTAAAGACTGCTCAACAAACAATTAAGGTGGTTCACCTCTAAACTGAAGCCGTTTCATTTTCCAATACCTTGTTTTATTTTGCTTTTCTACAATAAAAATCGCTCACAGAAATAAAAACAATTTAAGAAGAAATTGCGGCTGAAATTGCCAAAAACTTAAGAACAATGAGCCTCGGCAAAATTTACTGGTTCTTATAAAAAAAAGCGTGTACTACAACGCAAGCCAGGTTGTTGCTTGTCAAATCGTGAACAACATTGTCAATAGGAGTGAAACCGTATAATTTTACGGTATAGAAATATTTTTGGCCTTGGTGTACTGCACTGCATTTATTTCACGTAACAATCTACCGTTTTCAGTATAAATTTTGCATTAGTTTCGATACGACGATAGCTAATTAAATTTTGGATGAGAATTTTTTGAGCACTATTAACTCTAAAGTGAAGTTTTGGAAATATGCATTAGCATTTTATTAAGAAAAAAAGAATAGCTTACAAAGGCCTAGGCGATCAATACCTCAAGTTGGTCATGGAGAAATTCGGTGGACGCAAACTATTGTCTTTGCTTAAAGATGTTGAAAGCTTTAGTCAACAGAAAAGCTTGTTGCCGTGTTCACAGATATTAAAAAAGCATCATGCGTGTGTGGTTATACAGTTTATGTAATCAATAAGTGAATTGAATATTAGTATTTACTATTACTGAATTTAACAAAGTTTTAAACAATGACCCGACGCCGGTATACATATTAATTTGATCGTATTTTTTTCATAAAAACGTTTAGTTTTTTTATCAATTCAGGTCAGTGTCTGCCCTCCAGACACGGTTTATTTGAAGAGATACGATGTTTTCCATTTGTTAAAGTTAAACATGTATAAACTGCACTGATTACATTTGTAACCGGTTCACGTTTTTGTTGCCTTACAAAAAGTAAAGCTGGCGTTGCACTGCTGAACATTACCCTAGAATAGAAACAAATTAGCCTAGTTCAGTAGTTGGTACCAGTCTGCTGTGCGGGCCGGGCAGACGGTTAACATTTTCTTCAACAACAATTTGTTAGTCGAAAACGCCCTTTCGATCTGAGAGAAACTTCAAACAATTTTTGTAACGCCTTCAATAGTTAACTCACGTGCGCTTTTAAAGTAACAATCAATCGCCGAAGGCGAAGTGAATAATGGGAAATAACTAGATCAAACCAGCGAATAGTGTTTTTCGCGCGCTCTGCATGATTGGTTCCCTAAAAAGTGAATGTATATGATTATCACTGCTTAGTCATGGCTCTTCACTGTCGCTTTATTTCTTTACCAGTATAAATAAGAAATTGCTATTTTAAATGGTAGTATGTGTGTTATTTTTACACCCTTGTGATTTATAAAACAGGTCACGTACATGGGAAACAGGAAAAATACGACTTTGTCATAATTAGAAAGCATTATTTTAAAACATTATTGTTGACTTTTTTTGCTTCGTTACTAAATAACTTTTAAGTGGACACTTGAAGTTGTCTCGAATCTCTCAAAATGCCTGCCATTGTTCAGCCCGGTGAGCACAGATATGAGCGCAAGAGGATGAAACCGGTAGGTGGTCGCTCAGGTTTAATAACGATTCTTAATTTTTTGAAGATCAGTTTTCAGCCTCAAATTGTGCTGTGTAAATTTTTCGCTTTACTATATGTCGAAAACAAGAACGTAGCCAGTCAGATTTTTAATTAGAAATTCACTAATTGTGTTTACTTGTAAATGTAATCCGGGATTCGCAACTGAAAACGATTAATACAGGAACATGATGCAAAACACTGAAACATTGAAATTTCAGGAAAATATTACCAACAAAGTGAATGTGTTTATGAAGCTTGTTTTTATAAGAACAACATGCTATGTGTGTTTAGAAAAAAAACGACGTTGTTTTCAAGTTATTTTAAAAAGCCAGTGATGTGGTAGTGATTCTAGTTTAATACTCGTTGGAAGGGACTTCTTGGCACCTCGAGTTCTCTTATCAAAATTTTTTTGAATGGTTATTATGTTGAATATTGCATTTCGGGAAGAAATCTGATTCTAAAAGCTATTAGTAAATGGATTTCCACATATTTATCACACAAGTCACTTTTCAAGTTGTTTGAAACAGGAAGACAACAGCTAAATTTTAGCTTTTTCCGACCCGTCTCTTTAATTTGTCAAATATTCAGATGACAGACAATAAATCTTATTCTTGATTACCATGAAGATTTTGAAATAAAACATTCTCTTTTTAAAAGGTGTGCAAAACGTGTCTTCTATTTTGGTATATGTATTACTTGTCAAAAATATTTTGCAGATATTTGTCTTTTGCAGGTTTTAAAACTCTCATAACTCGAGCTTGCTTTGCAGGAAGCGAATTTTTGAAACGGAGAAACATACTCTTTCCCCATAAAGATTAAAACATCATTCGGAAAACAGTTTGTTTATTACTTTATAGCCGCGAGCTTTTTAACTTAATTGTTTTTTGAAGGCAAAACCATTATGATCAGTGTCTTGTCTGCCTGTCTTCCTGCTTTTAGCTTGGTTTTAGAATAGAGCTATCAGTATCACTATTAAATATCGACTATGAATTTCTTTATTGTTTCGCCGGATTCTTTTTACACCCCACCCAACTTTTCAGTTACAATTACAAGGCCCAAACTCCATTCTTCCAACATACAGTTTTGCTAATTGATTGATGATTATTTTTCTTAACTCATTTTGGCAACCCTACTGCCGGAAACGAACATAATAAATCACAAATTTCATGACACGACAATAATCTACCTTTAGACTTAGTGAGCTAATCTTCATCAGTTATATATAGCTGTTTTTTCCGCCTGCGGTAAATTAGAGAAATTACGGTTTTAGTTTCACGTCCCGTTTAGCTAATTCTAATATACATAGAACAAAATGGAAGTTATCTTCCTTAGAAAAGGAGCCGCTTTCTCTTTCGTTAAAGTTATAATTTATCAGAAAAGAGGTCGCTTTTTCTTCTGCTTAGTTATACATAATTTTGCCGTTAATATTTACTGTCTCGACTTTCAAGTTGGATTAAGCCTTAAGCCGTCTTTCTTATTAAAAGCTTCTTTCAAGAAGTATTAAAATAGTTGGAATAACAATTCTTGGGTTTTCAATAAGCGCCAACTGTGTTCGCCGGCTACTGTACTCCGCATAAACTGGCCGACTTTGTTTGAAAAAACTGTATGAAACTGAGCCGGATAAAGTCATAGTGGCTGAAAAAATATTCCTTCGTACTGATGTGGTTTTTTGGCTGAAAGCTGCAAGTGTTTGCAATGAATTGTAAAGTGAAAAAGTTGAGTTTAAAGAACCTATAATGTTCAATGCCTTTATTTGTGTTCATGAAAGCCGCGAGAGGATGCATCATAAAGTGATTCATACTCTTCAGGGCCCCGGCGAGAGTTGTCTGCCACTCGCCTATTCCTTAACCTTTTACCCCTGTTTAGGTTCTTATTGAAAACCCTGTGTTTTAACCTTGACTGTTTGAAAATTTTTAATAGTATATTCAATCGATCTCAGTTTTATTTTACTTAAATAGCTTTCAATTACTATGAAACTTTTTTTAAATTAAAATCTTGGCGGTTAGTTCTGCATAAAAACATATTGAGGCTTCCTTGACCTTTGCAACTTTGGTCATAAAAAAATTCAAACTTCGAAATACATGCATTTTTTCATGAGAATGAGTAAAGTTTGGTCAAGCCTCAAGTGTTATTAAATTGTCTTTATTTATACGCGGTTAATAATCAGGAAAGCCTTCAGAATTCACAGCACGTTTTACTCTTATGAGTTGGCTTTCAAAATGTCTCTTGAAATAAAAAGTTGCATGCAGCAGTTCGTTTTGTGGTTTTCGCTTGAGTTTTAAAAACACAATAAAATGGAAGAAGATTCCCTTGGGGAAGAATGACTAATCATTGGTTGAAGTTGACAAGAAAAATCACAATAAAAGCTCTTCTTAATTTCCATTTCGACAGTTGTTAGAAATTTTCACTCAAACTCGAAACATGGGTTCTTTGTTAAGTTAACGTTGTTGGTTGTCTCGAAAATTTGTTAGTATTGTGTTCTGCTTTGCCAAAGGTTTCCCCAACACATTCTAATTTGGATTAAATTTAAATAATTTTATTTTTTGACAAAATACATTCCTGTGTCCTGATTGTACCGGGCTCTGATATTAACAATTCAATGAAATAATTCAGAAAAAACACGCGTTTTGATTAGTCGATAAGTAATCTTTCATAGCGTTATAAAGCACAAAAAAAACGTACGGCTATCGCCAAGTTATGAGAATTTACAGTTTCATCAAGAAAATAAAACTATACTCGCTTCGTATGTCGGAAAAAATAATTTTGTAAAAGAAATAGAACATGTTTTCCGTGCCTTCATAGCCTGGTGAAAATCTCGGAAAAGTTTTTGAGAATCCTTGATGAATATTACATAAAACACGCGTTGAAAGCATCAAAATTTGGCATGAATTGAGTACTATCGTGTTACCAATCTATACTATACGTAATACGCACAAATACATTTGCAATAATTTGTTCTGATACTGAGAGGTTCATCTCTATATGCGTGTACAGGTATTCTCAATAAGCGCATGCGCCTACCATTCTCGCATACGGATGTAATAGTTATTTAGGTATCCGCAGGATTAGGTCAATTTGGTTTGCGCAGGTCATTTTGGTATGCATAGACGCAGGTCATTTTAGTATGCCCAGGCGCAGTTCATTTTAGTATGCACAGGCGCAGTTCATTTTAGTAAACACAGGCGCAGTTCATTTTAGTATGCACAGGCGCAGTTCATTTTAGTATACACAGGCACAGTTCAGTTTAGTATGCACAGGCACAGTTCATTTTAGTATGAACAGGCACAGTTCATTTTAGTATGCACAGGCGCAGTTCAGTTTAGTATGCACAGGCATAGTTCATTTTAGTATGCACAGGAACAGTTCATTTTAGAAAACACAGGCGCAGTTCCTTGTAGTATGCACAGGCACAGTTCATTTTAGTATGCACAGGCACAGTTCAGTTTAGTATGCATAGGCGCAGTTCATTTTAGTATGCACAGGCACAGTTCATTTTAGTATGCACAGGCACAGTTCATTTTAGTATGCACAGGCGCAGTTCATTTTAGTATGCACAGGCACAGTTCAGTTTAGTATGCACAGGCACAGTTCAGTTTAGTATGCACAGGCACAGTTCATTTTAGTATGCACAGGCACAGTTCATTTTAGTATGCACAGGCACAGTTCATTTTAGTATGCACAGGCACAGTTCATTT